>WOUA01000046.1:0-190105 GCA_021397985.1 Sporothrix dimorphospora
CCGGGAGAGGTGGGCGTTGAGGCCGATGTGCCCGGTGCGGATCTGCGTGAGGAGGCTGCTTTCGGCCTTCGTAAGGTAGAGGTGGCGGCGCCGTACGGCCCGTGCCGTCCAGCACGGCGTCCGAACAGTAATATTATTTCCCAGTTGGTAAAATAGGATGCACGGTAAGATCGCCTGGAGTCGCAGAGACGATAGGAAGCTGTTAAGATCGTAGATAGCATAAAAACTAATAGATGTGAGAATAAAGCAGTGAACTTTGCAAAGACTAGCCATTTCCCGTTACTTGCCCATCCTTGCCCTGGTATGTATTGTTTTATGAGCGAACACTCCCACTCGGGGATTTCGTCCGATACAGATATGTTTCCTTCCGCGCACGCCGTTTCCTTGCTCTTGTCGATAATAAAAAGACGATAAAAAAGATGAAATCAAAGAAAACAATGGAAAGTAGAAAACAAAAAATGGCGACACATGGCCACAAATGAAACCGATATACCCTTAAAAACATGACGAATCCTCACCGTAGATACCGACACAATATCCTACTCTCCCAAAATCGTACAGAAACAAACTTTCGTCTTACTTTACCACGCGCTCTCACACGGCGTCCACAGTACGGGCCTTCTTGGCCTCGTCGTCCGAGCCGTCCGCGGGCTCTTCGGCCTTGCGTTTACCGTTAGTCGCAGAGGCGTTAGCCGCAGGAGGAGCAGCAGCAGGAGCGTCCTTGGCCTTCTTGCGGACCAGACCTGTCAGGTCCGTGGCGGGCTTCTTGGCATCGCTGCCACTGGCACCACCGAAGGTACCCGCAGCACCGCCGCCGAGCGCGCCCAGCAGACCGCCCAGGCCGGCACCCGCAGGGCCGTTGACAGCCGCGTTCAGATCAATGGGAGGCTTGCGCAAATCGACGAGCTGTTGTTTAGCCGAGCAAATGAGGTTAGCGTTGGTCAAAATGTTGGGGGGACGGTGAGAGGACAAGACAAGGCGAGAGAATGGAACGGAGGTCGGAAAAAGAAGTCGTCCAGTGAGATAGTGCAAAACAAAAATAAAAAGAAAAGCGTGTGAAGGTGGGGAAGACACGCCATTGAAATTCCCGAAAATCAGGGGAAACACAGAAAACCAGGCTAGGGAGCTGTCAGGAGGGGGGGCGTGTGCAGAACCAAGGAACGAAACGAACGAAACAAACGAAAATAGAATCGATCCCAAGACCACACACGATCTAGAAGGGCAGGGGGAGATGGGAGGGAAGTTGGGGACGATAACAAAAGGGAACGGGAAAGGGAACAAAAGAAGGAAAAAGCCGGCCCTACCCGTTGTTCCATGTCAGAAATGATGTCTTTGACCTCGGTAATCTGCCGACGCGTCGAGTCGTTGTCCTCTGGCGAGTGCAGGGTGGCCAGCTCGACCTCCTTGCTCTGCAGCTTGAGCTTGGTGCTGGCAATGGCGGCCTCGAGCTCGCGGGCGGCCTCGTCCCGCAGCTCCTGGTCGACCTGCTGCGGCTGCTGCTGCTGTTGACCGCCCTCGGCGGCGGCGCCGTTGCCGTTGTTCGAATCCTCACTAGCGGTGGTGACTGAGGCAAACTCGAGCGCCAGAGACAGCTTGAAGTGGGCCTCGGCAATGATTTCAGAGTCTTCGGACAGGTACCGTTTCTTGTAGGCCAGAGACGCGCGGGAGTCTACAATGGCATTGGGGTATCTGTTTTCGGGAAGAAAGAAAAAAAAAGGTGAGAAGGTGAGTTGCAAAAGAAGAGAAAGAGACAAAGAGAGGAGGGACGAGTCCTCTTCGTTTTTGTGTTGTTCTCTTTCAACGACGGATCTTCTTTGGTTCACCCTCCTCCTTGTCGCCCTCGCCTCTCGTCTTTCTCAAGACGAGGGAATTTCTTTCCTTGTGTGCAGAGACATTTTTTTCTTACCTCTCATTCTCCAGCGAGATCTCAGCCAGAAGATCGTGTGTGTCGGCCAGACGCTCCAGGATGTGGCGCAGGGCGCCGGACACGCCCGTGGCAATGGGGGACGCAGCCTCGCCCTCGTCAGCCTTGCCAGCCTCGCTGTTGTCGTTTGTCTCTGCTTCCTTGCCCTTGGTCGCGTCCTTGGTGGCGTCGTCGGTCTCGGCGCCGGTGTCCGCATCGCTCTCCTTCTTCTCTTCTAGCTGTCTCTCAAAAAGCACGCGCGACAGGTCGAGCACCTCAAAGGCGACGGCGAGGTCGTCTTCCTCCTCCTCATCATCACCTTCGCCGTCGTCGTCGCCGCCCTCGGCATCCTCGCCCTCCTCGTCGTCGGACGCGTCCCACTCCTCGTCGCCGGCAAACTGGAACAGCGGCTTCTTGGCCTCGAGGGCGGCCGCCTCTTCCTTGGTTGCGCCCGACGACGCGCTCGCCACAGGACCGCTCTCGCCGCTGCCGCCAATAGCCTTGGCAATGATGCCAGAGCCACCTGCGGCCGGTTCCTTCTTCTCCTTTTTGTCCTTCTTGTCCTTCGCCGCATCCTCGCCGGTCTCGGGCGCCTTACCGCCCAGCACGTCGCTCTTGCTCTGGCCGACCTTGAACAGGGCACGGCCGTACAAGAACAGAATCTCGGCGTTCTCGGGGTCCATCTCGCCATTGATCTCGGCCTGCATCTCGGCGGCGCGGGCGTAGACCTCAGCGGCTTCTTCGTAGTTCTTTTGCTGGCTGTAGAGCATGGCAGCTTTAGCGCAGAGGTCGGCGAGGGAGACCTTGAGGCTGTAGGCGACCTGGTCGGCGGGCAGCTCCGACATGGCCGGGGTGACGGCGCCGGAGCGAGAACCGCCAGGGGTGCTGACGCCGGAGCGAATGCCAGCCGGGACGGCGGAGGCGACGACGACGGGGGGAGCTGCCGGCGCAGCAGGGGCAGTGTTGTCGGCCATCGCTAGGGTGTCTGTTCGGCAGGTAGAGGTAAAAACGGTGGTCTGTTGGTTGGTTGGTCGATTAATTGATGGGCGCAACGGATGGGCGCGATGGTGGTTGTTGGATGGAAGAACGTAGAGATGACGCTGTCGCGAGGAGATGAAAGATTGGAGAAGAAAAGCTGCAAAGGGAGCTTCCAATTGTGGGGAGACCTTTTTGCAGACTAGGCGGCAGGGTGTCTGATGTCAACAGCTGTTCTTGACGGGAAGGCGCGATCGTGTGATTGTTTGTGACAAAAAAGGTAAAATGATGGAAACCGCGAGAGTCGGTCCTTCCGTGATTGTTCAATTGCTGTCTGGTCTCGATCGCACTTGCTTCTTTTGCTTTTTTTGGTGACGACCTCTTTCCCTCTTGCTCGTCCAAGTCTCTCCACTTGAGCTGCTCGTGACGCGCGATGTGAGCGAAGGGGAAAGAGGAGAAACTGGCAGCTGTGCCCCGCATTTGCGCAGCGGACGCGCCTGATTGGAGGAGCTTGACGGAGGCGTAGAGAGCTTTTTGGGCTGGCGTGACTGAGGGACACACCTGGACGTGTTTCTTTGTATGACGATTGTTAGGGCGTTTCCTGGCGTTTCCTGCTTTCTATGGGGCATTTCTAGTGGGCCTCTTGGCGGGTGTGGGGAGAGGCCTGGCCGAGGACCAAGGGAAGCCGAGGGGCGTGATCACGATGGGCATTTTGGATTCTGCATTTTGCATTTTGCACGAGGAGTCACGACAGAACGAGAAGACGGGCAATCTTATGACTAGATGGAAACTCGACATGAAATATTGGACTATGTGTGCCAGGTGAGCGGGCAATCATGAGAAAATGACAAAAGAAAGAAACAAGAGAAAACAACCGTCAAACGTGCTTTTCAGCAACTTTTTACAAGAATGCCAGAAGAATCCAGTCTATACCGAGCGAGAAGAAAAACATCAAAGAATACAGAAACACCTCATCGGGAGACTTTTAATGGAACTGGTCCTCGGTCACACCCTTGCCCATGGCGGCGGTGCTGCTGATGCCGCCGGTGACCATCTTCTGCAGCTCGTCGACGTAGGTGGCGCCACTCCACTTCTGGTGCTTGACGACGTCGACGCCGCCGTCCATCTCGGGCTCCTGGACGAGCTCGCCGTAGGCGCGCATGCCGTTCTTGGCGTAAGCGCGGGCGAACTGGTTGCTGATGAGGGCGGTGGTGTGCAGGCCGGCCAGCGTGATGAACTGCCAGCAGTAGCCGAGCTGGGCCAGGCGGCGGATGTACGTCTCCTGGTCGGCGCGCGGCATGGCGGTCTTCCAGTTGAAGGAGGGGCTCAGGTTGTAGGCGAGCTTCTGGTGGGGGTAGACGGCGTGGACGCCGTTGGCGAACTCGGTGGCCTGCTGGTAGTCGGGCAGCTTGCTCTCCATCCAGATGGCGTCGCAGTAGGGCGCGTAGGCGATGGCGCGCGCAATGCCGCACTCGCAGCCGCCCTTGAGCCGGTAGAAGCCCTCGCGCGTGCGCGGCGCGTCCCAGTCAAAGTGCAGCGCGTCGGCGGCGGCGGCGCCCAGCGCCTGGCGGGCGGCGGCGCGGGCCTCCGTCAGGCTCTTGCCCTTGGCGGCCGCCTTGTAGGCGGCGACGGCGGCCGCGCCCTTGCCCGCTTTCGTCAGGGCATCGGCCACGAGCTCGTCGAAGCGCTTGAGGCCGGCGTCGGTCAGCCACTTGTCCTCAATGGCCTGCAGCGCGTCGCCCGTCTTGCCGGCGGCCTCGGCCTGGGTCATCAGCTCGTTGAGCGGCGGCAGGCTGGCGTTGGTGGCGCCCAGGATGTAGGCGTGGTCGCGCGGGTCAATGGTCGACGAGATGAGCGTCGCGGCCTCGGCGTCGGTGCGCGCAATGGCCACCAGGTCCACGCCCATAATGTCGGCCTGCGCGCGGATGGCCACGAGGCGGTTGATGTGCTCGCTGGTGGGCACCAGCACTTTGCCGGCCATGTGGCCGCACTTTTTCGTGCCCGGCGCCTGGTCCTCAATGTGGATACCGGCGGCGCCCTTCTCGATGAACAGCTTGGTCAGCTTCATGACGGCGGTCAGGCCGCCGTGGCCCGTGTCGGCGTCGGCCACAATGGGCCGCAGGTAGTCGACGTGCGCCGCCTTGCTGCGCTGGTCGCGCGGTAGGCTCAGACGCTCGTGGCGCTGTTTCCGGTCGTGGAACAGCTGGGCGGTGAACAGGTGGCCGACCTTGTTGGGCACGGTGGTGTAGGGGTAGTCGGCCAAGTCCGGGCCGGGCTCGTCAGACGACGAGGCGGTGGACGACGACTGCCAGCCGGAGACATACACCGTATCGAGGTACTGGGCCATCTGGGTGACCATGGTGGGCTCGAGGCAGCCGTAGGTGTAGCTGGCGTCCTTCTCGGCGTAGCGCTTCTCGAGCAGCGCCCACAGCTTCTTGGCCTGGGCGTTGCTTGGGTACTGGATGGGCAGGGTGCCGCGCTTGGAGACGATCTGCTCGGCGGTGAAGGGCCGCTTGGTGTTGCGCCAGCGCGGCTCGCTCCACCATTGCTTGACGCTGCGCACCTCGTCGGCGAAGCGCTGGTCCTCGGCGGAGGCGTCGATGGCCACCGGCAGCATGTTGTTGGAAGCCATTGTGGTTGTGAGGGGGGAGAAAAGAGGGGAGAGAGAGAGAGAGAGTATGGATGAAGCGAAAAATATGTGATCACCAGTCGAGACGAAAGATGACGATGAGATACAGGAGAAAATAGGGGAGAAGGAGAACAAAAAAGGGAGGAAGAGGGAAAAGGAAGTACAATTGATCAAGAAACAGATCAGAAGTAACAAAAAAAAAGAAGACCAGGCCTGGACTATATAAAATAGCTTCCCGTTGTTGTCTCGTCCCTTTGGCCCTGCGAGCTGCTGCTGCTTTTATGTTCCGTCACATGTTCGGCTACGAGCACACCTCGAGTACGTTATGACTCTTCAACACGCCCTCACCCAGCGAGACACGCAAAAGAGTACCAGAGTGTCCCCCCAAAGGCACAAGACGCCTCCACGCCGCTCCACGCCGAGCTAGTTCCAAACCACACGCCCCCCCCAGCCGGCCCCGCGAAGTACATCCCCAAGAAGGTATTTTCTCAGTCTTTTGCAGTTGTCTTTGTCGTGCTATTCGTAAGATACCGTATGCCCCGAGTGTGTACTCCGTATTTAGATTTGAGTGTATCTTTGGCCGCCATGGGCCAATTGCAAAAGGCAAGTCACCTCGCTTTCTTTTCTCTCTTCTTTTCCTCTCCTACTTGCACACTGTCCTATCTTTTCTTTCCTATCTTTTCCTTCTCGTAACGTCCTCTGAATTGGCCAATGCCACCTGAGGCGGGCCCGCAGTCTTCTCTTCCTTCTTGCACTTTCTCTGTATCTCAATTTGTCTATTTGTCTCTGCGTTGTCTCCCTTTCATTCCTGAGAGAGCCGCTTGACCGACCGGTTCCTACTGGGTTGAAAAAGCGGAGAAGTGGCGTCGAAAAGGGACAAAAAAAGAGGTCATCCATCCTTCCTCGCTTTTTCTCGTTTCTCTTTTCGTGGATGGGGCGTGGGCTTAGGCAAACCGTCTCTGGTCAGTGGCAAAACAAAGACAAGCCGCAAGTAACGAGGTCAGTGAAAGAAAAGACCTGGACGAGCCAGAACGCACGCTCACGCTCGCGCGCCGTAGGCCTTAGTCGTGCCCGCAGCGGACGCCCAGCCAATCAACTTACATAGCCCGCGGCTTCCTGGCGATGAAGCGACAACTGAGCCCACTGAGCCCATGGAAAGCAGAACCGCACACGCCCCCCCTTGCCCCACTTTCCTCCACATTGCCGTACCGGACCCGAAAAGCGCCAATCTTGCACTCTCTTGCTGCATATCGTTCACCACAGAGCGAAAGACAGGGAGAGACAACATCCTCTCACCATCCAAGCTAGACCTCGATGCACTCTCCTTGGGCCCTCTTCTTCGGCTCAAAGGTAGCTCTGCGCCCCTGTTTTTGCGTCTCGGCCAATCACGGCAGCAACCCACCCGGCTTTTGCCCGTGGTTTCCCTGGGGCTGGGCCATCATAATGTATCTTACTTTGCACGCGTAGCGCATTCTGACGTTTTGAAGCACGTATGCTTGCAAGTGAACCGGGGCGGTCGAAGACGATACGGACGGTCCGTTTTCGTCCTCGTCGAGGTCCACCATGCGGGGGAACGGCAAGAGGGTCTGGGCTGGAAGGAAGATGAACTTTGAGTAAAAAAAAATAGATGGCGAATCTGGGAGGTGGTGACTCAATCGAGAATCGAGACGGCCTGCTCCCCTGTGGCCATTCATATTACGGATTCTGACAACAGACGACAAACGACGAGACCCCAAGAGATCGTAGAAACTTCCATTATGCCGACGTACCCTCTATGTGCATATTTTTGGGTTGCCGCAATGCGCTACGCCAGTAGCCGATTCCCCAAAGGGCGCTGTCTTTCTTCACTGCGATTCGTCGTTTCCGGCGACAAGTGCCCTCCCAAAAAGCATGTGAAATGCCGTCATTCGCTCCTGCCCCAGCTGCCACGAGACAGTGCCTGTCTACGACGTACATTTGGTACTTGCTCTCTTGCTCTCTCCTCGCCTCGTTTCCCCGCTGATCTAGATCCCGAGCAAAGAACAATCACACGAAGAGCGGAAAAAGAGAGTCAGCAGCCTCTTGGGGGAGAACCAAGGGGTGGGTTTCAACTGGCATCTCTCGGTTTATTTTGGATTTGTCCCTAGGGAACTGGGGCGCGGCACTGGGGCGCTGGGTGGGGCCTATTCTCGGCTCAGTGAACCTCGGTTGTCCCGTTTTTGTGTGCTTTTGCATTGGACGACCGACAAACCGTTGGTGACTTTTCGCTTTTCGTGGCGTCGATTGGGCTAGTGGCACATCCTTGACGAGGTACGAGTGCTCCATACTCGTAACTGACAACGCCTGACAGCCTGGACAAGACGCTCGCGGGCACGATCATATTCCTGTTTGGACTGGGCTGCATTTTTGGAGAAGAAAAGGAGACGAAGTGAAGACAAAAGGAGGAGGGTACCACTCGGAGAAGGGGGTGTGTGAATTGGACTGGACTGGACTGGCCTTGGGGGCTGCACAGGGGTAATGGCCACAAGGCGCATCATGCGAGCGTTCCTGCTTTGCAAGCGGCAAGCTTCCTTTTCGTCGTATCTTACCTCTCCTTTTCTCTTTTGGCATCTGACGCTATCGCATCAGAAAAAAAGAGGGCTGCAGTTTGGCTGGCCGAGAAAAGCGTGGCTATCGACGTGCATTTGCTTTTTTTGCCGTTCCGGCTCCGTGCTTGGCCGTCCATGGCTGTCACTTTGTCACTTTGTCACTTTCGTCACTGTGTCACTTTGTCCCTTCTTGTTTCTCCGAGACATGGCCTTCCTTGCCCTCGTGCCTCGATATCTCGTCATGTTGATCCCCAAAACTGTCTGTACAGGCTCGGGCGTCGCTCGGGCGAGGAGTTTTCGTAAATTCGTACAACCATTTTCTCGATCGAAACAAGTCAACTAGAAAAGGAATCACGTCGTAGGATTCGCAATTCGTTCTCCGTGTCCCGTATCCCGTGTCCCGTGTGCCGTTTCCCATCCCCCGTTCCCCATGCTCCTACCGTTTTCTACCGCTGACTTCGTGTCGTATTCCGTCACATGGCAAAGGATGGCAAAGAAGACAAGGACAAGGCTGCTCTCTGTGTTTCTACCGTTGTCGACCGCCTTTTCGTCGTTCCCTCGAGCCATCTTTTCCCCGAGGGAGCTCTGTTTCGTCCCCGCCATTTTTCAAGGTACGAGGTATGTAACGGTTTGCATGGTAATGCTCCGTATACCTTTTTTTGCTTCTGACAGACAGCAACTGCTCGGCTCTTGCGTCATGGCTAGCTAGGGGCACCAACCAGGACGAACGCCAGTCAGCTTGTCCGTTCCACCCTCGCCCTATGTTGGGGACGATCAATTGTCTGTTGTGTCCAACCGTGTCTTGTACTCCGTACACCTCCATTGAATTCTTGTAGTGGTTTTTTTTTGTTTCTGTTGTTCTGTACTTTGTGAAGCCTAGTCTGTGTGCCTCGAATATGCGACAAAAAATCCAAAGCATCCTGCATATGCAGCCAATCTATGGACGATAAACAATGCAAGCAGTCCGCCAAAAAAAGACAAAAATCAAAAAAAAAAGAAGAAGCAAAGCAAAATGCAAAAACAGGCAGAAAACCAAAAGGAAAACACAACTAGATGCAATCGTCCCGCCCCGGTGCGCCGGAGAAATAGCCGAATGAGTCACCTCCACCCTTTCTGTCTGCTTTCCTTCATTCCCCGTCGCTCGGTCCGGTCGGTCCCGCTTTTCGGCTGCCGTCCGCCGCGTACCTTTTCCTATCGAATCTACCGAGCTACACCGGTCTGTCTAGCCGCAGCACTCCTTCTTCCTTTCCCCTGCCCAGCCTAGCCACTGCTGTTTTCGTTTCCGTTTCGTGTTTGTTGTCCTCCCCCCCCTTTCCTTTCTTTTTTGTCTCGTCCAGACATCCCCATGTTCTCCAGCGACCCCATCGTCTGTCCTATCTTCTCTTTCTCTCTGTCGTCTACTCCATCGAGGCCAGTGCCTTCTCGCGCTCGTTCTCAATGGCCGTCGTGAACGCCTCCCAAGGCGTCATGGTCCCCAGCGCATTGCGTGCATGCGACCGAATGATCTGGAGGCCGTACACGTAGCTGGCATTCACCCAGCCGAATCTGAGAGCAACGTTAGTACACTGGACGATGAAAAAAAAAAGGTAAAAAAAAAAACACAGAGAGAACACAGGATAACTCACCCCTCCTTGGCGACACCCTTGAAGTCCATGCCTTGGTTGCCGTACTCGGCGTCCACACGGTGCGGGTCGACGCGCTGCGTCACATTGTACTTCTCCACCACCACACCGTTGAAGTCGTAGTACGCCTTGGTGATCATGAACAGCCACTTGTACGCAAGCCGCTCCGCCTCCTCCACGTAGCTGTACCGGTACAGGCCCGTCCACGCCAGCATCTGCTGCGGCGCCCACCCGTAGGGGTAGTCCCACTGCCGATTCGGCCGCTCCAGCGAAATGGTGCCGCGCGACTCCTCCGTGCCGGACAGCAGGCCGCCCAGCGCCTCGAACTTGGGCAGCGCCTTGGACACCATGGCCGCCGCCTGCTTGGGGCTGGCCACGCCCGCCCACATCGCCCAGAACGTCGTGCAGCTCTCGTACGTGCACTGCTCCTTCTTGACCGTGTCGTAGTCAAAGTACATGCCCTCCTTCTCGTTCCACAGGTACTTGTCGATCGCCAGCTTACGGCGCTTCGACCGCCGGTCCCACAGCGCCGACGTCTCCACCTGGCCGGGTTGCATTGTGCCCACGCAGTACTCGGCCGGCACCACCAGCTTGTCGTTGAAGACGGTCCGGATGGTCCGCGCAATGTCTAGCTCGTACTTGAAGAGGAGCGAGTTGAGGTCGATGGTCGCCAGGTTCGCGCACACCCGCTCCAGCCGGTACGACGTGTCGTGGCCCGACTCGCGCACCGCGCGGTCGTGCAAAAAGTACTCGTCCAGCTCGGGCTCCTGGACCTCGCCAAAGTTGTAGGCCCGCACAAACTCCTCAAAGGTCATGCCGTGCTTCTCCGCGTACGGCTCCAGCACGTGCACAAAGTGGTTGGCCTCGGTCTCGGGCGGCACGCCCAGGCCCTCTGGGCGGTAGCGCGACAGGCCCGTAACCGGATCCAGGCGAGGCTCGGTCACCCACACGCTGTGGTACTCCTTGATGGCGGCCAGGATGGCGGTCCGGAGGAAGTCGATGGCGTCGGGCTCGTCCCGTATGCGGTCGTACACGCGCAGCGCCATATCGGTCAAGAACGGTGGCTGGGACCGGCAGAGGTAGTACGAGCGCGTGGCGTTGAGGATCTTGCCGTAGTGGCGGATGCAGAAGCAAAAGTTCTGCACCATGCTCTTCGCCAGGTGCACCTTGTTGTTGATCAGGAGACCGAGCGACTCCATGTAGCTGTCCCAGCCGTACAGCTCGTTGAAGCGACCACCAGGGACGACAAAGGGCCGGCCACGCAGCGTCTTCTCCCCCGTCGCGGGGTCCTCCACCTCTTCCATGTCCACGGCCAGCAGGCCAGGCTTGTCGTTCAGGTCACGCATGACCTCGGGCGTGACCTTCTCGGGCAGCAGCTGCACGTCGAGGCGGATCTCTGGGCGCTCCTTGGCCAGCTTTGTGTAGTACTCGAACTGCTCGGGAGCACCAGGCGGGATGTAGATGCGCGGGCGCGGATCGTCTGTCCAGTCTTTGGGATCGCGCGCTGCGACCTCAATGCTGGAGGCATCGATGCGGCGTGTCAGGCTGTCCCAGAACTGGTCGCGGATCATGCGGGAGAGGCGGTTCACGGGGTTCTCGTTGAGGCGGGCTTCGTCCAGTACGATCTGGCGGCGGCCGTACTCCTTGGCGAGTGTCAGCTCCTGCATGAGGTTGGACAGCATGTAGGTGCCGCGGATGTCGAAGCGGTTGTAGCCGTTGGATGCGGCCGTACGCAGCGTGAAGACCTTGGGTCCGCTGTCCTCAATTGTGATCTGGAAGTTGCCATCCGTGTCCTCCTGGTTCCGCAGGTTCTCGAGCGTGCTGTCGACGTCGATCAGAAAGCGCCGTGCGGGCGCCGCCTCGTCGTGGCTACCGCGCCGGAACGGCTCCTTGACGCCGAGGCGGGCAAACTGCTTCTGCAGGCTGTTCTGCGAGTATGTGCGTGTCCGGGCACCGGCGCGGGGGTTCGCATGGCGCTCCTCGGAGGTGTAGTAGGTCCGGGCATCGTCAAAGACGCTGAAGTCGTCCGAGGAGCCGTGGCTCTTAGAAAGGTTAGGGGTGGGGGCTGCCATGGCTGGTTTGAGCTTCGAGGTGAGGTCAACCGTAAACCTAGGAGATGTATGCTGGAAAGGAGACAGGTCAGAAAACAGAAGAAACAGTACAGGAGAGGGAAAGGCACTGGGAAGGGGCCGTTGATGCACAAGGCAAACAGCGAGTCCCCACCGGGGGAGAGTGTATGGTGCGGTCACTGGTTGGGGAATTGTTCGGTCTGCAACCGGGGAAATCCATACCTAGGATGACGTTGCAAATGAAACAAAATCAGAGCCGCCGTGGGGGTTGCAGAACGTGCGGAGAGCGGCAGCGGTCAATCTGGCAGTCACACGACCTGAAAAATGAAAGGGGGTGCAGGAGGTGAGCGAAAAGAAATCAAGCCAGGATGTCCGAGCGACGAGGGTTTATGTCGCTACGTCGTGGAGCGAGGCGTTTCCGGGTGAAAGTTGAAAGAGTAGAGCCTTCGTCTTGCAGCTGCCTTTGGCGAATGCCCGGCTAGACGGATTGGCTTCGACGTGGGGTCGTGGGAGGTCGAAGTGGAAAGGAGGAGAGTCGAGCGTCGTAGTCTGCAGATAAGGACAGGACGGGTGGAGAGAGAGGAAGAAAAGAGGAAGAGAAAGGAAGAAAGATCGAAAGAGGACAAGAAAGAGCTCAAAAAGGTCGCGGGAAAAGAAACGACGACGCTGGCGGATGTGAGGCAATAGAAAACACTCGTTGCGTATGACGAAACGAACCCGGCCAAAGGCTGTCCAATGCGGTGCAACAGAAAAGCGTAATATAGCGCGCCTGCGAGCCAGACTGGAATGGCGCCGGTCTCAGATAAGGTCCTCAGTTGGGGGTGGGGAAGAAGCGCCGACAGGTTTGCGTGTGGGAGGTGAACGATGCTCGATGGAAAGTAAAGCATGTAGGAAGAAAAGAAGAGGAAGGATGACAATTGCCACGAGCTCGATAAAATTATTTTTATTAGCAGTATCAATTGACTGTCTCTTTCCCAATTGGATTCTCTTCGCTGTCATTCGAGGAAGGAGGGGAGGGGAACAATCAGGAAAAAAAGTGGCAGCTACGGCCTCTCTCATTAGCGTGGGGAAGGCGCGGATGAGGTGGAAGGATGAAAAGAGCGGCGCTATCGCCATTGTTAGGGGGCGATCTTACAGCACACAGGGACACATAGCAGCACCGCAAGCACAACAGCACTGGGAACAAGCGGTGGGATGTCGTCGGTGAGGCGTTTTAGTGGGCCAGATGCATGCTCTCCGTACTTCGTACTCCGTACAACGAAACGAATGCAGCAAAATACGAACAGGCCTGCAGGGTCTCCATGGCTCGTCCGGCGAGTCCTACAGTACTTTGCTGGCTGGCTGGGCAGAGGGCAGTGGCGACGGACCTGGCAAGAGCTATGTCGTACGTGGGGCTGTGGGATCCACTCTCCATTGACAGCAAACTTAGCTTGGAAGGCAGGAGCAGGAACTCTTCGAAACAGACCTGGGCGCGGTGGAGGCAAAGTGCAGAGGGCCTACCAAAACGGCCACTTCAAGTTGCAGGGCAGGGCCGTTCGCCTGTCGGTGAGACTCTGAGTAATAGTGGGCGCCCCGAGTTAAATTCCGAGCAAGGAATGTAAGTACTCCCGGCACCTGGGTTTGTAGCGCGTATTCTGAACAGTTGCTCGCTGGACCCGCTAAAAGCTGCAAGCGGTTGAAACCTCTTCGGGTATCTTAGTCATCCAAGCCCATAGCTCTGGCCGTGGGACCAAGGTATCTTACCAGGGAAGGTGCGTTAAATCACCGTATGGTTGAAGAGGGCGAACTCGGGATATATCGACGATTATTGGAATATGAGAGCTCTACGGAGTATACTTATCCAATTACGCATGGGAAAACCGGCCTCCGCGCGTTCCTCTTCGCACGTCGCGTCCCCGAGGTCTGAACGCCGCTTTGTGGATGCGGCACTGCACCAGAGACCCCCAGACCGCCTTTTCCTCGAGTGCCTAGACCTTCTAACCGGACTGGCAGAGGAAATTGTGGAAGAGACACGGGGTGACTGAGGACGAGAGGCGGCGCGGAAGAGAGGAACGCCAAGGTGACAGAATAGGGCCCGATGCCCGGAGCCCCAAGCTGGTCTTGAGGATACCAGTCAACGTCAACGGGCGCAGCGCATACGAGAGCACGCTGCGCAGGCAGTTATCCAACCAGGCCCTCTGGACCTTGTACCTTTTGCTGTAATCTTACGAAGTGACTTTGAGAATACCACAAAGATCCTATCTGCCATCTGATTGCTCAAAGGTTGCCAGCATTGCCTCGGCTTTCCTCATTCGACTCGATCTTTCGAGGCGGCTCTTGATGGCCACAGACTACTAATACACGGCGTCTCTCTCGCCGTTGTCATGCCATAGTAAGTCAAAGTTCTTTTTAGATGTCTTGTATCTTACCGTATCTTTTCAACTCCTCCTCTCTGAACATCTAACCCCCGCCTCTCTCTGTTCAACAATGGCGTTCCATATACGGACGTATTGGTCCGAAACCTGTGTACTTCCCAGACAAGGATGACCCCCTTTATTCTGTGTCTCTAGGATGTCCTTTCTTCTTCTTTTGTTATTTTTATTTTTATTTTTTATCTTCGCTCCCCTCTCACCCTCGGCCTCTTGCATCCCTCATCTTCCCCTCCCCGCGTGAGACGAGAGTCTGGTGTCCCTTTGATGCAAATCGCCAGCAGACCAGACAGACAGACCAGACAGCACGTGAGGAGATACACGGAGGGACTGCGTCGCTGTTCAGCAGCGATTTGACAGAGCTGTCGCTGCTCCGTGTCTTCTCTTTTGGCTTTTCAGTCTATTCTTGTCATTTTCTTTCTCGTCTTCTCTCCATCTGTCCACATATCTCTACTAACACTCTCTGGAGAAGAGGCGTGCGTCATTTGTGTTTGCCCTTTTCCGTGCTCGTCACGTGGACGCCGCGCTCCATAGACCGCGTCTACACGCTCGTCCACCCGCAGCGCATCAGCTACGGCTTCAACATTGCGAGCGCCGCTGTGCTGCCGCTGATGGGCGTCTGGAACGCCGACATCTACTTTTCCACGAGCTGAATCTTGCTGCGCTACGAGGTCACGCGGCACGTGTGCGAGCTGGCCGTGGCTGCAGCGGTGGTTCAGCGGGCGGCGGCATCGGCCGGGAATTTCGGGAATTTATAGATATTTCGGGGACTTCGGGGACTTAGGGGATTGTCGTAGCAGGAGACGATATGTCTGCGGGCGTGGGAGCCGACCGCCACAGCGGGGGACACAGACGAGAGTATCAATATGGCCACAATGGGCACGAAGCTGGCGCTGTCGCCAGTGCGCAGCCGCCACGGCAACGCCATGGAGAGTGAGTCGACCGACGGTGACGACGACGACGACGACGACCCAGGCATCTGCTCTGTTGGTGGCCCTGCAGGCGGTCGTCGGCCGCGGCCGCGGCCGGACATGATGGGCGATGTAGACCGCTCGCCAAATCCTCATAGTCCACGTAGCCCTTGCCGTCCGCCGCGACGGGGAACATTGCGTTTGCAGCGGGGCGGTCAGCTGGACATTTGCTAAAAGGGGGAAGTAAATGCACTGGACATGGTGATATCGTGGTGAAGAGACATTTTGACATGCCCCTGTCCGAGGGAGGAGCTCTCTCCAGAGATGCAGCCCCATGGGCCCGAAATATCTGTGCTCATGGTAGAGTAGACACCCCTCTCCAGCCTCCCCAGACTTCCAGTCCCTCGCTCGCCTTGGAGTCCAGGCGCGACAGAATGTCCAGCAGGCTCTTGAACAGCGTGTCCGCCTGCGCCTTGACGGTGGCGTTGTCCGACTTGTGCAGCAGCTCGAGTAGGATCGCACCGACGCGCCGCACCTTGTCGACCGTGGTCTCGCCCTGGGCCTCGAGACACACAAAGGGCGTCGCCTGCAGGTCGTGCAGGAAATCGCGCACAATCTCGAGCTTGCGGCTCGCCCACGCGAGCGGGCTCGCGGCACCGCCGAGGCCGACGACGACGGGCAGGCTGTGGTCGATGCACGCCTGCAGGATGAGCAGGCGCATGCAGTGGAAGATGGTCAGGATGTTGCTGCGCTGCGCCCAGAAGCAGGTCGCGTGGTAGGCCTGGATGTGGTGGCGGTGGACATCTTCATCTTCGTCCTCAATGACCATGGCGTCAATAAGCGGGTTCGTGTCGCGGTCCGGGTGCATCACCCAGGGCGGCACTTCGTTGACGAGCGCGGCAAAGTGGAGATAGCGCTCGACGAGGGCACAGACCTCTTGGTCGCTCTCGACTGGCGGTGGTGGTGGTGGTGGTGCGTGGGCTTGCGACGGTCGTGCCTTGGCCGCCTCGGTTGCCGCCTCGGTCGCCTCGATGCGTCGCCGTGAACAGCTCGCGACGTCGTCGATCAGCGCCGCCGCCATGGCGGAGATGCGCCGCCGCAGGTGGAAGCCGACAAAGATGCGCCGCTCGAGGCCCGCATGGTTCTCGCGCCGTCGCGGGTCCAGAAGAGGCACCGCGTCTACTTCGTCGCCGCCGTCGTCGCCGTCGCCGCCCTGCGCGCGCAGCGTGATTCCACCGTAGCAGATGCGCTCGTCGATGATGGGGGGCCGCGTACGGAACGCGACGTGCGTCTTCTCGGCGAGGTACAGGTGCCAAAAGTTGGCGCGCAGCAGCCGGGACTCGAGTGCGCTGGAGCGCGCAATCGCAACCGAGCTCTCGTCGTACAGCCGCAGGCGCTGCGCGAGGCAGGAGGCCTCGGTGTGGTAGTGCCACGACGCGCCGACCTTGCCCGTTGTGTTCTGCGCGCACGACGAGTGCCACATGCGGATGGTCAGCGACGTCGCGTCCGGGTGCTCGAGGTCGTACGCCTCGTACGCGCGCAGCATTGCGCGCGACGCGTCAAAGAACACGACGGACAGCGCCTTGGGCCGCCGCGATAGGCTCTCGGGCACGACCGAGATGATGTGCGCGCAGAGCGCCGTGATGAGCGTGAAGCGCCGCACGGCCGACATGGGCCGCGGTTCGTTGATGTTGGCGTTGGCGTTGGCGTTAGCAGCAGCAGGTCCGTCGTTGGTCGACGCCGCTGGACTCGGTGCCGTGTCAGGCGACAGCAGCGGGATGCTCGCGCGCAGCGTCGGCTCGTGGGCAATGGGCGTGTTGGGGAACAGGAACTGCGTGAACAAGTCGACGCACCCGTGCGCGACGTCCTCGATGCTCACCGAGCGGGCGTCCGACGCATGGAAGCGCGCGCCTAGGTGTGCCCGGATGCGGAGAAACTCGCCCCAGACAAGACTGTCCGGCGCAACAACGCCGAGCGAGCCGGCCGCCGGATGGTGGACGGCCACGACAATGGCCTCCTCGGATCCGAGGTCCGCGACGGTCACGGATGGCAGCGAATGACCATCACCATCACCATGGGACATGCATTGCTCTTCCTGGCTATCGTCTATGTAGCTAAGAGAAGCAGCAGCATGGCGACGGTCCTCGGCATCGTCGGCACCGGTTGGGGGTCGTTTGGCCACGCGTGGCCCAGGCCGTCGCAGTGTGGTTCGGCGCTCGCAGGGACTGTTGCCGCGGCTGCACTGCGAGCAAGGGTCCGCGCCGTTGCAGCGCACTTTGCGTCTCTTGCAGCGGTCGCATGCGTGGGCGCGGGTCATGATCTGCAGTCTTTAACAAAGGGGATAATGGATACAACGCATCGGAGTACTCATGCATGTCACACGGACAAATTCACGGAGTTGAATAGGTCATGGGGGAACTGTGGGTTGATCTAGACGACACTTGGGTCGGAGATGCAGACCTGACAGCGGCGCAACTGCGGGGCCGATGATAGTCGGTGTTAGTTCAGAGAGCCGATCCACAGTTGTTCCGACGACATACACAGACAAGTACTCCGCAGCAGGGCTAACAAAAAAAATCAAAAAATCAACAGAAAAAATCCTGGGGACTTTGCGGGGACGTCTCTCTCTTGGTGCCACCCAGTCAGGGGGTCCGTTTTGATTCGCCGGGCCTGGAAAAGGTTCAACATCGCGCCACTGCGCGCTATATACTCCGGAAGAGAGAAGAACGAGTTATGACTTTGTCTGCTCGGTTAGTTTGAAGGAATGGACCGGATTCCGAACGCAACCCCCAGACTTACCCCAAGCCACGACAGCTCCTCCCCACGGCACAGGTCGAAGTAATGATGTCTGGGGTTGGCCAGGGCAGGACACATATTCAACGGTGTTCCAAGAAAACCGACCTCTGCTGTCTGCAACGTCCCCAGACAAAAACTATTTAGACTCTGGAGACTCCTCCCAAGTCCAATGTCAAGATTTCATCTTCGTCCTCGTCCTCCCCGTCACTCAGTTATTAAGACCAACCCGACAAACTTCCACCCACTGCACCCCTTACCCATTTTCAAATCGTTTAGCCGTCACCATGTCGGACCCTGCCCAGGTCAAGATGGACAGTGTTATAGGCAGCGTCGAGAAGCACGAAAACATTGCTGCCCTCAACTCGGGCCTCGATAAGCATGGCGGCGTCGCCCTCAAGTCGGACCACGACAAGCTGGGCCTGCGGGCTTCGGCATGGCGATTCAAAAAGGTAATCACGATTCTTCCATGTTCTTCCACTCTTCTTTTTCACGAGGTCAAAAGCTCACCCTGCCCCAGGCTGTCCTTGTGTGCAATCTGCTGTGCATCGCCGCTGCGTGCGATGGCTACCAGATCAACCTCAATGGTGAGTGCGGAGCCACCCAAGAGAGGATGACTTTCAATCCGTGGCCTGGGACCATGGGACCATACTAACACAACCGCAAAAGGCAACATCATTGCCAACCAGGGCTTCATCAACCACATTGGATTCGCCGACGCCGACGGCGTCTACGCACTCAAGGCCCAGTACACGAGCCTCTGGGGCGCGCTCCAGTCGCTGGGCCAGATCGTCGGCATGCTCCTGCTCAACCCTGTGTCGGACCGCATCGGCCGCAAGCAGACGCTGTACATTCTCTGGATCATTCTCGCTGCGTCGGTCGCCATCGAGACGGTCGTGCGCGACTGGCGCGACTGGGCCGGCGCCAAGCTGCTCGCGGGCACGGGCATCGGCGCGCTGCAGGTGACGCTGCCCATCTACATCACCGAGTGGTCGCCCGTCAACATCCGAGGCGCCATGGTGCTGACCTACGGCTTCTGGAACACCATCGGTTCCTTCTTGGCGCCCATGATCCTTACCGTGCTGCAAGCCGTCGACCCGCTCGACTACAAGACGGCCATCCTGACGCAGTGGGGCTTCCTGGGCGTCATGCTGCCCATCTTCCTGTGGCTGCCGGAGACGCCGGCCTACTATGCGGAGCGTGACCAGGACGACCTCGGCAAGAAGGCGCTGCGGCGCGTCAACGGCGGCGTGCCGGGCTACGACGTCGACGCCGAGTACACCATTATAAAAAACACCATTCTGGAGGAGCGCAGCGTGCGCCAGGAATACGGGATCGACAGCAACAACCTGGCCGACGTTGTCCGCACCTACGTCGCCTGCTTCAAGGGCACCAACCTGCTCCGCACCGTCGGCGCGGCGCTGCCGGCCTGCTCGCAGCAGCTCACCGGCCTGGCGTTCCTCAACACCTATGCCAGCCTGTTTTTTAAGCAGAGCGGCTTCACCAACGCCTTTCTCATCACGACCATTCTGTGTAAGTCCGCATAATCACTTTTGCACCAGCCTCGCCGCCACCCTGGAGAAAAAAGTGTCACTAACTCCACAACCAGCAATCATCCAGCTCGTGTCGTCCATCTTCTTGATTCTCATCTCCGACAAGGCCGGCCGCCGCCGCCCCACGTTTGTCGCCACGGTCGGCTGCACGCTGGCCCTGATGGTCGTCGGCATCCTCGGCTTCGTCAACAAGACGACGCCCGTTCGCAACCTGCTCATCTTTACGGCCTGCGTCTGGGCCTTTTTCAGCAGAGCTCGTACGTTTGCCTACTATTTATTTATGCTCTTCCTCACCCATACTCGTACCGTACCGTCACTAACAGCATTGCAGTCGGCAGTATCGGCTGGGCCTTTGTCGGCGAGGTCGCGTCGCAAAAGCTCCGCGCGCGCACGGCCGGTGTTGCCGCCGCCGCGTCGGTCGTGTTCGGCCTCACCTTTAACACGACGGTGCCCCTCATGCTCAACACCAGCGGTGCCAGCTGGGGTTACAAGACAGCATGGCTTTTCTTTGGCACGGGCGTGGCGATGGTTGTTATCATCTTCTTCTTCGTGCCCGAGCCGTCGATGCGCAACTCCGCCGAGATGGACGAGATGTACGAGAGGCGCGTGCCACCGCGCAAGATGCGCAAATATGTCACCGATGTGCAGAGGGCGTCTCAGGCCAGCGATGCCGTCACTGCCACTGTATGAAAGATGGGTGCCGCTGGCATGAACGCCAGGACGGACAGGGTGACCAAATGGAGGATGGAAAGGCGGTTGCTACGTGTTCGAATGCACAAATTCTAATATCGACTTTTACGTATTCTTAGATGTCTAGAATTGTCGTTCTGAGCCGCCAGTTCCAGGGAACTTTGCAGTTGTGCTTGCATGAAACTCCCTGACTCTTGTCCTCTTCCCTCTTACTCCCCTGTTCGTGGTTTTGTGCTCTGTTGGGGAAGACGTTGTTGGTCTACAAAGGTACAATAGGTTGACGTTTGACATTATCCGAAAGCTCCATGAGTGCAAACGAAATATGACTCCTCGTGTCGCAAAAATGGGTTTCTCGTACAGCAGTATATGGCTCCCTCTGCTTTGTTCATCACCGGTGTTTTTTCACCGAAACTCTGTCTTGAGAAGGTCGCCATGACACAAAGAAACAGATTGTAATAGCAAAGAGACGCCGTCTGAGCCACTCTTTGACTTTGACTCTTGTCGGATTATTATTGTTGTTATTACTATTGCGCGGCAGGAGGATTCCGTCTCATGAAAATAAACAAATAAACCCTATAGCCACGTGCTGTTGACGAACTTGCAACGGAATTCGATGGGTCCTCACTCCGTGCTCGTACGTGGGATCGAAATTACCTCCTAGCCTGATCATGGGAATCTATTCATCTCCTTGAGGGCAGCAGCACTACGGAGTACGTGTGCGCGCACTACTACTTCGGAAGTACGAAGTATGGGCCTAACTCGCCTACTCTGCATGATCTCGACTCACCACAGGCTCCACAATCTTCCCGTACAGCGATTCATTAACCAGTTCGAGCCAGTCCACCCTACGTCTACGGACATTGCCGGAATCTGCATCCGCCTCGTTCGAGCAAACGCAGTCGGGGTGTTTGTGGAGCACGCCTCGTCTTCTTCCCGACTCCATACTCCGCAGGAGCATCCGTCGTGCAAGCACAAGGGGTCCGCGTATTTCGCTGTCAGACCATCCATCGGCTGTCTCACTCGGGCGAACAAGACCGGAACTCGCACCCAACTCTGCCGAAGAAACACGGTCGGGGTCTTTGCGGGGTACCTGCAGATCTGCCACGGCCAAGTATTAATACGTGATTGGATTTTCTCTCTTTTGGACCCCGTAATGGTGACGGGACTCCGGGACTCGACACAGCCGTCTACAAGCTGACCATTTTGCATGCTGTTGTTATATAAGAGAAGCCCTGCGTAGTAATTGGTAACAACGTACGATGTATACCAGGTTGAAAGGGCGACTGTTTTATTCTTGTAGCGAGCGCACCTCGGCAGTTCTCGTCAATACCTACCCCGTCTCCCGCTCTTTTCAAATTTACTGACTTGACTGCGGAGGTCCAACTCCCACGCCCCTCGTCTTTCCCCTCTTGTCATCATCTCAGACGAAAACTATTGCGCATCATGGGAGACTTTGGCTACGGTGACGCGCCGTCGTCGGCGCACGGCAGCGTCGCCATCGCCGAGCTGCGCGCGGAGCACTACCAGGACGGCTTCGGCATCTTCCACGCGACGCCGCGGCTCTCGTGGCGGTTTGCCGCCACCGCCGTGCGCGGCTGGAAGCAGTCCGGCTACGAGATTGTCATCACGCGGCCCGAACGCAGAGAGTCATACCAGATTGCGTCGAGCGCGTCGTCGCTCGTGCCGTGGCCGTCGTCGCCACTGGCGTCGCGCGAGGTCGCCCACGTCCGCGTGCGCGCGACCGGCACGGGCGGCGTGCAGAGCGACTGGGCCGAGCTGACGCTCGAGGCGGCGCTCCTGCAGCGGCATGACTGGACGGCCGACTTGATTGGCGGCCCGCCGCTGCTGCTGCCCGTCGACACGCCCAAGCAGCCCTTTCGCATGCGGCAGACGTTCCAGTACGACTACGACGCAGGGCCTGCGCGGCTGTACGCGACAGCGCACGGCATCTACGAGGTCGAGATCAACGGTCAGCGCGTCGGCGACCACGTCTTGGCGCCCGGTTGGCAGTCGTACCGACACCGCCTCCACTACCAGACGTACGATGTGACGGCGCTGCTGCGTCCGGGGCAGAACGAAATCGGCGTGTACCTTGGCGAAGGCTGGTTTGCAGGACGCCTGGGACGCCCCGGTGTCTCCAACATCTGGGGCGACCGGCTGGGGTTCCTCGGCCAGCTCGAGGCGAACGGGCACGTCGTCTGCCAGACCGGCCCCGGCTGGGAGGTGCTCGCAGACGGGCCGGTGCTGAACTCCGAGATCTACAATGGCGAAGAGTATGACAGCAGGCAGTATGACCAGACCTGGTCCACTGTACCTGACGACGCGTCGCACGAGGCTCTGCACATGGCCGAGGTGCTGCCATTCCCCACGGCCGAACTGATCGCGCCCGAGACACCCCCGGTTCGTCGACTTATGGAAATCGAGCCCCAGCAGATCATCACAACCCCCAGCGGCAAGAAAGTGCTGGATTTCGGCCAGAACCTGGCGGGCTGGCTGCGCGTCAATGTAGACATTCCAGACACAGGAACGGTCACGATCCGGCATGCAGAGGTCCTGGAACATGGCGAGCTCGGAACGCGACCGCTGCGGACGGCCAAGGCGAGCGCCGTCCTCCATCTGGGCGGCCCAACGCGCGGCTACGAGCCGCGATTTACATTCTACGGATTCCGGTACGTTTCTTGTCCTCCAATCTCCACGAGTCCCTCCCTACTGAAGACCTCCTAACGGCAATTTCGGCGGCAGATATGCAGAGATTACCGGTTATGATGCTTGCCGTCTTTCCGACTTTACGGCCATTGTGATCTCCTCGGATCTTCGCCGCACAGGCACGTTTGAATGCTCCCACGATCTCGTCAACAAGCTGCACCAGAACACAATCTGGTCGATGCGCGGCAACTTCATCTCCGTGCCGACCGACTGCCCGCAGCGCGACGAGCGGCTGGGCTGGTCCGGCGACCTGCAGGTGTTTGCGCCGACCGCGAGCTTCCTCTACGACACGGCGGCCTTTATTGGCGGCTGGCTGCGCGACCTTGCCGCCGACCAGAAGGACCTGGGCGGCGTCGTGCCGAACGTGGTCCCCAGCATCCCGATGCCGCCCAAGCACAACGAGAAGCAGCCGATGGCGGCCTGGGGCGACGCGACGGTCATAACGCCCTGGGACCTGTACCAGTTCTTTGGCGACGCGCACTTCTTGCGCAAGCAGTGGGACAGCATCGTGCAGTGGCTCGACAGCGGCATCCCGCGCGACGCGCACGGCTTTTACTCGACCGACACGCCCCAGTTCGGCGACTGGCTCGATCCGCGGTCGCCGCCCGCGCTTCCCGGCCACACGCCCACGGACCCCTACCTCGTCGCCAACGCCTACCTGGTCCACGTCACCGAACTCGCGGCCAAGATTGCGGCATGCCTCGGCGAGACGGACCATGAACGACGCTACGGCGACGACGCGCGGCACCTCCGCAAGCGGTTTCGCGACGAGTACATCACGCCGAGCGGCCGCCTCGCGTCGGACACGCAGACGGCGTACGTCGTCGCGCTGCATATGGATTTGCTCGACAGCAGCGCGGAAATCGACACCGCCAAGGCCCGGCTCGACTGGCTGACGCGGTGGGAGGCCTTCAAGATCAACACGGGCTTCGTCGGCACGCCGCACATCCTGCCGGCGCTGGCCAAGGTCGACATGATGAGCATTGCGTACCGCATGCTGCAGGAGCAGGACAGTCCCAGCTGGCTGTACCCGGTCACGATGGGTGCCACCACCATTGTAAGTCCCCCCCTCTTGTCACTCCTCACTTTGACCACGTCTGACCACCGTCAGTGGGAACGCTGGAACTCGATGCTGCCCGACGGCTCCATCAACCCCGGCCAGATGACGTCGTTCAACCACTATGCGCTGGGCTCCGTGTGCCACTTCCTCCACGCCCACGTGGCCGGCCTGTCCTCCGCGTCGCCAGGCTGGACATTGGCGCTCGTCCGCCCGCGGCCCAGCGGCACCCTCCGCTGGGCGCGCGCCACGCACGACTCCCCCGTCGGGCCGTACGGTGTATCGTGGAGCTGCGAGGAGGCCGGCGTCATGAAGACGAGCGTGTCCGTGCCGCCCAACGGCGAGGCGCACGTCGTGCTGCCGGGCATCGACGTCGTTGTCGGCAGCGGCGAGCACTATTACGAGACGGAGTGGCACGCGGATCCGGACTGGCCGCCACAGATCATCCAGGGTGCGCAAGGAAAGCCCGTCGAGGCGACGTTTGTGCCTTGAGAGACAAAGTTGTCAAGAGGGTTGGCGCGGATTGTAAATGGATATGCTTCCATACATATGACTAGACATAGAATCAAATCAAAACGAAATAGATCTGAAACAAGGAACCCAACTTACATCCCCCCCTCCCCCCCTGGCACCTGGGTTTGTAGAGCGCATTCCCAACTGTTGCTCGCTGGACCCGCTAAGCCGCAAGGAGTTGAAACCGCTCAGGGTCGCTCACTCTTTCAAGCCCATAATAGTTTTCGTTCGTGGCGGTAGCAACAGACCGCTAGAATTGCCTCAAAACTCAAGATAAACGTGGACATCACGGACCTCACGTTGAGCTGTCGTTGACCGTATCCTCAGATGCTCACATGCTCACATGTCCTTTGCGTGTTGAGATAAACACCCCCACGGAGTTTGTAAAAAGGGCAGGCAACGCTAGACTGAATAAGACAAGCCGCACCCAAAGGCAATCACGGGTCAAGCAGAGATTGAGAAAGAGCAAAAGAAGGTGAGCAAAAGGGGAAGGAGGCACGGTTCACATGAGGGGGACATGGACGGGGAGAAGGGCAGTGGGGACGGCGAGGCTCAACCTGGTTGGAGAAGGGGCCCGGGGCATCGGGTGCAACGCCCGTTTGGACAAGCAGGAGCGACGGGAGACACGGAGTATTGCCGGCTTGGGAAATAGGGAGAGGGGTTAGAAAATAGAAATGGCGAGGGGGGGAAGAGAGCAGATGGAAACAACGCAAACTCTTCTACGACGTAGACCACATGGTTTGCGTTCTGCAGAGGCATTTTCGGCATCGCGACGACCAGTCACGAGACGAAAGTGAGCCGACAGTCCATGTGAGAAAGCCTGTGTGTCTCTGGTGTCCTCCCACGCCGGACGCAGTATGATCGATAAAGATGGGGGGTAAAGAGAGTTGGCAAGATTGGGGAAGAGGAAGAGGAAAAGAAGGAGAGGCAAAGAAGGAGAGGATAAAGACAACAAAAGTGAAAAGAAAAGAAGCCTCGTCGTCGGGTCATGTCTTTTCTTTGGCCTAATTGCATGTTGCATGTTCAAGCCCGGCCGGGCCGCCCTCCGTGCATCCGCCGCTGTTGAGCTCCTCCCCCAACGTCTTTCGGCGTCCGAGCTGAGCGGTGGTTAACTGCGGCGTAGCTACGAGGCCCCGCTCTTGAGGCTGGAGGGGCAGAACTATATCCCTGGTCTGGCAGCGTCGTCAACGAGCGAAACAAAGGGAAGCAAGGAAGGAAGAGAAGAACACGTACGGAGTAGAACAAAAAGAACCGATTCCAGGTTCCAGCCCCGGCGAAGACACAGGCGCCAGCACTAGTGTGCGTATGATAATCTACCCGCTGGGGCAAAACGAAGACCGGAGACGAGAGCCACACATAACAGAATCCCAATTTCGGGAACAGTGGAGGCTAAAGATCTGATAAAAAGAGTGGAGGAAAAAATAAAGGAGAAGGAAGGAGCTAAGAAGGCTCAGGGGCGGGAGACGAAGAAGATTTTTCTGTTAAACGAGCGCAGAAAACTGCAGAGTGAGGCAGTTGAGAAAGCGGCGAAGAAGACGAGCAGACGCCGAAGCCGGAAGGCGTATATGGGGAAGGTCCGGTACTACAACAGGGCGGCCAAGCTAGAGCTTCAAAGAAGAATGAAACAAAGTGAGATGTATGCAGCCGTCCTCTAGTGACATGAAGATTCTGTCCAAATAGAAACTGAATAGAGGCATTGAGAGTTGTGAACAATTCTGGCGACATTGATGTGAAGGGAGGCAGTTGACGGAAAAGGAAGGAGGACCAGGAACGTCGGTGTTTGTCGGCGTTGACACCTTTAGCACGCTTCGGGCAACTGCAACCGCTGGTGCACCATTCGGAGTTGGCAGTTGGCAGCATCGCAGAGAGGCAAGTACTTGACCTTCAAAATCTTCGAAAATCTTCGAAAATCTTCAAAAATCTTCTTTTCATCTCTCCCTTGTTCAATCCCCTCCGATCGGAGCAAAAGTACAAACCTTGACACACTTTTATCATCCAAGATGACGTTAAAGTTAGGAGGCAAGCTCCCAAGACGCCTCCTCCAGCTCCGACTGGCGCGCCCAGCGGCTTGCGTGCTAGCTTCGAGCTCCCCACTTGTTGACGAGCTTTTTTCCGTCGTGTCGTGTCTTGTAGCTTTATGCAACCTCATTTCTGTCGGCAATCGAGGGAGCGCGTGGAGAGAACTTGGGATGTTCCATCATCGTCTCGAGAGAAGCAGACACCTTGCGTCGCAGGGAATGGCAGGAACGTGGGTGAAGGCGTGGGGTTTGAGAGGAGATAATGTCCTCAAAGTCGTGTGGCAGGTCGCTCTTTTCTCCGTGCCGCGGTCTTGCGTGCATGTGTTGAACAGCTTCCATCGACAGCAGCTCCAAGTAGGACACATCTGTTAAGGTATCTCACCCGTACAGCACATGCTTCGTATGACCATGTACCTCATGCAGCATGACCTCCGCCACGGCCTCCCAAGACAGCAAGGCTCCATTTTATTCCCATCGGCTGCCACCCCGAGTAAGATGCTACAAATAATACGCTGCGGCCCCAGCGAACCATTAACTAACGCTTGCGCTGGTGATTCGCTGGACATGGAACTGTTGGGGGCTGCGGCGTAATGGCCGTTCGTCAACGACACGGAACATGAGGACGAGCGTGCATAGAACAAATGAATAGAGGTGAATAGATCAAATCAATTTCGGGGAGTCCCAAGCTGCCATATGTGAGGGAGCCGAAAGCAAAGCTTCAACGTTGCCGTTGACAGTTGTGAAAGAAGCAACGGCTGTGCCTGTGTGCCTGTCTTGTTATTATTAGCCCACTGCAGCACGTCACATGGAGCGCCAGAACGTCCCATAAAATGTGCGGCTAACACTACGCCGTACATGGTGGTGGGGCCAGCTCACCAGGGGAGAACACAGGCGACCACCTCGACCGCTCCTTCCCCTCCACCCCACCTGCAGCGCCCCCCCGACCCCCTAAGGAGGACTAAAGAAGACGCGACGTGCGACCGTTTGTGTCATAGATGTGATGCGTAGGGCCGCTCGTACTTTCCTAAACGAACAAACAAAGTCACCGCCCTTCATCCCTGCCTTTGCGCCTTCCCTTGACGGCATTGTCTCTTTCCTCGAGCCCTCCGAAGAAGGAGCTGCACACAGTTTGCTTTTAACCCTTTAAACATCTGCATTTCCATCTCCATCTCCATCTCCATCTCCCCCATCAACTTAACAGCTTCCAATGCCCCCCTCCATATCGCCAACCATCTGTCCTCGCCCCCATCGTTCGCTTCCTCCCGACTGATTGCCCTTATCCTCCTAGTGGTTCTATCTTATCTTCGCTCTCGCCCAACGCAGTCGATCTATCAAGAGACTGATACCGCCGCCTGTCTTTGTCGTTTTCTCTCTTGTCTTCCTTTCCTCCTCTCCCTTTTTACTGCAAAGAAAAAGCATCGGCGAACATAAAACCACCAATCTCCTTCCATCATGGCTCTTTTTGTCGACCTCGATGACGAAGACGTCGAGCCGCCGCATCATCTGCAGCCCGGCAAACTGCTCTGGAGCAGCACCGCCTCCGTCCTCGACCGCGCCCACCGCATGCGGACACCGCCTCCGTCTCCTCCTCTCCGACCGCAGACACAGACAAAGACGCAGCCGCAAGCACCCTCAATACCGAATGACGCCAACACCCACGACAGTGGCGAGGAGGCTCACGAGCCCGATGTTGCGGAGATTCCCAACTGGAACTCCATGACGGAGGCTTTGGGATGCTATCCGTAGGCAGAACCCCTGTTTTATTGCTGCTTTCTTTGCCCTTTTCTTTGCGTGACCTTTTTTTTGTTGCTTTTATGTGACCTTTGACCTTCTTGTCGCGTGTTGTGTGCTGTGTTGTATACCCTTCTATTTTCCCCTATGGGATCACTAACCTTGTTCCGAACTTTTTTGTCTTTCTTTATCGGCTTCTTAGAATTTCTGCCACCGTTGCCTCGTTCATTGATCAAAACACCCTGGACAGTCTGTCCCGCACCTGCCGCCAGATTCGTGCCGGTCTCCTCCAGTTCCGCAAGCCGCTGCTCGCCTCTACCCTCCGTTGCTGCAATGAAGAGCTGCCCGTCGATACCGAAGAGACAATGCGCTACCGTGCTCGTGCGGGCAACTGGTTCTACATGGAAGACCAGGCCCGCACATCTTATGACACCAAGGCGGGCGAGTGTGCACGCGACATGGTGGCTGGCTGCCGTCGCTGCGGTACTGTCGTCTGCAGAGTAAGCCCTCCCACCACGATCACCGCCTTCTTGACTTTTCCCCCCTGCTAATCGAATAGAATTGCGCCATCAAGCCACCTGCGCCCATAGTCCTTCGCGACCGCCATCGCCGTCTCTGCGACGGTTGTGTGAAGGCACCTCTATCTTCGCTCGCGAAGCCACGTCTGCCCGCCGAAACGCCCTTGGAAGCCGATGTGATGCAGCAAGCCATCTGCTGCTGCGCGTCCGAGGGCGTCTGGCTCTGCCAGCCTTGTGGTCGTAGCATCCGTGGTGCTGACTACGAATACAGAGTGTATGTGTTGCTCCCATCCTCTAATTTTTGTGTGCCAGCTCAGTTGACTAACACGACCTCTCTAGTATATGGAAGTGGCGTACACAATACGGCGAGGTCTTGGGTGGGCTCGGCACGGGTATCGGTGAAGGCGATCGCGGCGTGATCTGTGGTCGCGACAAGGACTGCTGCTGCGCCAAAGAGCGCGAGCAGGAGACCGACTGCGATGCCGAAGACGCGCGCGAGGCCGAAGACATGGGCTCGTCTAACGGCTCTTTGGCGGGGTCGACGACCTCGCTGGCATCGCCGGCCTCGTCGCCCTCGGCCATATTAAACGAGTCCCCTTGGTCCATCCCCATTGCACCAGCCACGCAGGCCGCGTCCACTGTCGGGTCGCCGCTGTACTCCCCGGAGGTCGCCGCGGCTCTGGTCAACCGTCGTACCCCGTCGCCAGCACTTGGCCCGGGATACGCGCGGCACGAGATCGAGGGCATCGGCGGGGTGGTGAAGCGGAAGCGTGTGAAGATGGTACGTGTTGGCGCCTGCGTCCACGACTGGGAGGACGAGCTGGCGCGGGGCGCCATCCTGGAGCGCGAGATCACGGGCCGGGTGCGGAGCTGGTGCGGCTGGTGCTGGCGGCCGATCCCGGGCCAACGCGATATTAATGACCACGCTGCGGACGACCATGTGGATTTGCAGGCGCACTACTAGCAAGCGGGCGTTTGATCGCTTTGCGCCTTCTCTTGTGTCGTTTCCTATCTTTTCTGCCTTTTCCTTCCATCCCATTTGTCTTTGTTTCTTGCCGCCGAAACATGACAGGTAAGAGCGCGCGTTTCATTGGGTTCTTTTTAATTTGATTTTTTTGGCCGGACAGTGCCTTGGTTCGACGACAAACAATAAAAAGGGGTGAACGAGAAGCCTCGGCCAGGAGGGCCAGCTAGGGCCAGGCGAAGCATTTGGGCTGTCGTTGATTGTTGTCTTTTGTTGAGTTGGTTGTATCTCCAGCAAAGACGAGCTCTTTAACAGCGAAACAAAAACCACACACCACAATTATATACAGAGGTGTCCCCGTTAACGGAGGACCCTCGACCGTAGTTCTCTCACGCATAATACAAATACACCCATCCGTGTACATACTGGCGCCCTACATTGACGCTTTAATACTTTTAGATAGAAGAACAAGTACGAATCACAAATAATAATACATTCAGCAAAGAAAGACCATGGCCTTGGTAGTTGTGTGATTTTTGATTGATAGTTATTTGTACATTAAATGATTTTTTGCAAATGGTTTAATACAATGATGGGGGGAAGCAAAACAAAATAGTGGAATGCTGTGGGATGCTGCCTCTCTTTTTCGTACACCGCCATGTCCGGTTCCTTTTTTTGGTGTCTCATAAGGGCTGAAATGCTCCTACAACTCGCCGTTGTGCAGCATCTCCCGCCGCTTCACACGCTCCGCCCGCGCCTTAATCCGGATCGGACCCCACCGCTCCCGCACCGCCGCCACCTGCTGCTGCTTCGCCTGCCGGTGCTCCGCGCTGCTACGCACCACCATCATCACGAAAATGGGCGAGCACTGGAACTTGTGCGCCAGGCGGTGCACGCTCCACTCGATGGGGTCGACGGCACGCAGCCGGCGGATCTCGGCCACGTCGGCCTCGGTCAAATGGTACTGCTGCGGCGCGGGCTCAAAGTTGCGGTGGGCGAGCACGGGCGCAGAGGGCGATGATGAAGAGGATGGTGAAGAAGGCGATGCTCTCGCAAACAGGCTGGTCAGGTTGGACCGGCGGCGGGGATCGGACTTGGGGAGGAATTTGAAGGGTGTCTGGTAGACCGAGGGGGTGCTGGCGGGCGGGTTGTAGAGGAGGGTGGTCGTCGACGACGAGCCGGGCGGCGACGCAATGGTGCCGAGGGCGGTGGCGACCTGGGCGGCCGAGCCGGACGAGGAGCCCGCGCCCGCCTTGTCACGGCCGCCGCCGCGCTCGAGGAACGACGCATGCGGCGCAATGTTGAGCGCGCGCTTGGTGCGGTTGGCCGTCGACTGGTACCGGCGGTCGGCGATGCGCTGGTTGTGTTGTGGTGGTGCTATTAATGGGGAGGCGGAGGAGGAGGAGGATGTGGTCGATGTTTGGAGGAGACTGCACGTCGCAGCCGCGCTGGAGGTCCATAACCGTCTTGCCGACGATGCGGCCGCACCGGTTGTTGCCGACACAACAGAGGAGGCCGTCGCCGGACACGCGACTCGCCGGAGCAGCCGTGCGTCCATTGCGAGGGAGGAGGGGGGAGTGGAAAGGCTAAGAATATTTCCGATTCGAAGGGCAGACGTCTATGCCAATGCTGAGTTCGCCAATTGACTCGTCGGTTGCGGTATGGTCGTCGTCGTCGTCGCCGTGAATCGTCGTTATGTCGTCTGTTGTCGTCGTCTGAGCCTATTTTTCAGAGCAACCAGAAAAAATTGCTTCGCAAGCCCAGAGACCCAGAAAAAAAAATTAGGGGCAGAGCTCTCCCCAATGGGAAGCTAATATAGTCACGTGCAGTATCATCTCTTATCACGTGTGTCTAGTGCGAAAGAGGGATAGCGGTAAATGTGGGTCTTTCCGAGAAATGGGGCCATACAAGGGACTCCGCCTCTCTCCAATGCGCTTCGTACTCGTCGTACGCCGACTTACACCCAGAACGCCCTCCCCTCCCACCAAAAATGATCGGCATTTGGCAGTCCGGGGAAAGAGCGAAACAAGGCAAGGCAGCCGTCATTTCTCCTCCCTCCGTCGTTTCGCCGCCGCGCCTTCCCCTCTCCATTTTCCGAGTTTCTTCGACGTGGTCTTTTCCTTTTCATTTCTCTCTCTCTCTCTTTTTTTCCTCCATTGCCAATCAATCCATTCATTGATATTTCAGAAACCCCCATCTCGCCCATGCCCGTCAGGCACCGACTCCTGTGAGGAAAGGCAGCCCCAGGCCACTTGACCGTCTGACGCTGGCCTGATTTCTTTCACGTGCCAGACACGCAACAACGCGCAAACGACCAACGACGCGACTGGGAATAGAGCACTACTCAAGGGATAGTCCCTACTCACCAATCCATCTAAAAAAACCCCATCGAGAGCAAGAGCAAGCCACCAACCACCACGATGACGAGAACGTCCGTGTACGGTGGTGCCATGCTGGCCTTTACCGCAGCGACCGCCATGACCGTCGCGGCCAACCTCGTGCCCAACTGGGTCTACTACATCATGTATCCCACCGCCGTCGGCAGCGACCCCTACTGGATGTCCCTCGGCCTGCACAAGTCCTGCACATCTGAAAACACGGCACCACCCCTCTTCTTGTCGGACACCTCGCCCGCCTCGCCGCTCACCGCCCACGCCTCGACCACGGGTGCCTCCTGCCGCTCGTTCCCCCACCGCTCCTTGGACTGCGGCGCCGAGCCGGACCAGCAGGTCTTTTGCACCGTCTGGCGCACCATTGGCTTCCTCATGGCCGTCGCCCTTGTCGCCGAGATCGTGACCCTGATCGGCTTCCTCGTGGTGTTGTGCGGCGGTCGCATGCGCCGCGAGTATGGCTGGCGCATTCTCGTGCCCATGGTCGAGGCGGTCGCGCTTCTGCAGCTCGTGGCCATGGCGCTGGTGACGTACCTGCTGGACCACGACGACCGGTTCCTCGTACCCGGCTGGCACCTGGGCACAGCGTGGACGCTGTGCACGGTGAGCTGGAGCCTGGCGGCGCTGTGCGGGCTGGGTCTGGCTCTGGCGGCGTACGTGCTGCCACCCGAGGATGGCTACGAGCTGCTGTTGGATACGGGTGAGGAGCCTTAGGGTCACCATCTTCTTTTCTTTTTTTTCTCGTAAACGGACTACCATTTGATACCATGGATTTATTTGGCGTTGGGTATAATTTGGACTTGCATTACTTTCATGACCTTTAATTTTTCCTATTTTTATGGAAGTAATTACCAAAATACACGATTTATTCTTACTATAACACTGGTTCAACATACCTTAATAGACGTAGATGGTTTTTGCGTCCTTTTTTTTTTAATAAAAAACGACTAGCCTTGTTACCTTTAGTGAAGGCGTGGCACATCCAAACAAAGTACGACGTAGTCGGGAACCAAAAGGCATGTGCTGAGAGCCTGTCGTAAGGACGTTCCGCTTTGCTCCAGTGCTCCAGCAATCAAAACAGAAAAGGGAGAAAGCAGAATATAATAGTATTTGATATCTTTTATATTTATTTAGAGCTTACAATAGTCCCAAAGTGTTTAATATTTCTCTTTAAAATACATGAAAGTTTAATTTGAAGGACAAAACAAACATTCGTGTTTTCCTATTTCTTTAATCCTGCTTTACTTTCTTTCTTTGCCATTCTCACGACCACAAATTTTCTTGACCCTCATCATCTATCACGGATGCAGCCGCAGTAGAGTTGTTTCATTGTCGCATTTTCCTATTTGTTTACCATTGTTCCTTTGATAACAAAAAGGGAGAGAGGCTATTTTTATGCAGCCAGGCATGTTCTTTGTCTAAGGAATAAAGGGGGAAAGAAATCGAGTCCTTTCCTAAAGGGCACGCATGTAAACAGAACAAAGGCATCGCTCGTGGTGAGGATATGAATGGGAGGAAAGAAGAAAAAAGCTCGAGAAATGGAAAATAAAATTGAATAAAGTTGATGATGTATAAAAACGAAAGTGCCCTCGCTTTCCCCGTTCCATGATTTTATCGACAGCCTCAGTTTTCTCCAGCAACTATTTCCGGCACAGATTCTACTCTCCTGTGAGTACATTTGCTTCTCTACCATATTTACAGCTCACATCTCTTCTTCCTCTCTCTCTCTCTTACCTTACCTTTTTTTTTTTTGCCATTTTCCTTCCTCTCCCCTTCCATTTTTATCCACTTTCCTCGTCACAATGGTCAAAACAACAACAGCGCACAATACTTCTGTGTGCCAGACCTCCTCTTGCAGGACCGTCACAATCAGTCTTATTGTTGGTTCTGCTTTGCTGATCTGCATGACAGTTCTCGTCATCCTCTGCTGCAAACGAGGCCAGCAAAAGGTCAAAAACTCCATCAAGGGTAGCGTCATGGGCCTCTTTACCAGATCGTCCAAGACGGCCGGCACCGGCGACGACGAGGAGCAGCTCCGTCCGCAGCCGGCTCCAGTCGAACAACCCGCACAGTTCCAGCCCCCGGCCTACTACCAGCCGGCGTACAACCAGCGGTACGACGCGCCGTACGAGGCGCCCTACTACCTCGAGTACCAACAGCAGCAGCAGCGCCAGTGGCAGTGGCAGCAGTACGGGCAGCAAAAGCAGAAAAAGCGCGAGGTCAAGCGGGAGCAAAAGAAGCAACAGACCCGCTTTGAGACCATCCCCGAAGAGACCCCGGCCGAGAGACAGCTCCGTTTGAGCCGCCTAGCCTCGACGCTGGCATCCTCTATGTAGGTCGCTTGTCTTTTGGAGTTATATGTTTGATGGGTTTTTAGAGATTCAAAATTCATGATATGATTTTCTTTTCCGTTTTTGGTTTACTGTCTTTTTATTTTCCTGTTCGGCTAGATATTTGTTTCACCGGACAGCCTCGTCAATTGTTTTTTGTCTACATCCACTCCACTGTTAACACACTAACGAAACACCTACAGACGCGTCCGCAGTTTCTTTTACCTTTAATGAGCATGGCCATTTTTCTTCACATTTCCAACGGACGACTGCTAAAACTTGTGTGGTGTTGGGTCAATATGGCACTGTGCTGGATGAATAATAAATGTCGTTAGGGTTAACAGTCTGTTGGCGATCACTTTCATGTTGGAGAGTCAGCATCATCACCATCTTTATTCGTATTGTGTAGAATGAATAATAGAGGGTATTTCTGTTCTATGACACGCACATACTGTATAGATTCCTGCGATTAGAGCTGGCACCTATCCCCTCTCCCATATCCTTTCTTTCTGTTTTGAATTTTTGGGTTGGAACATACCATCACGATCTTTTGTCAACTTCATTTTTCGCCCTCACTTACAATCCCACGATGCCCTTGAAATCCCACGCTCGCTCTAATAATAATAATAATAATTTTTTATTTTTATTTTCTATTTTGAAATCCATCAAACCTCTGTCTTTATCTCTTCTCCCCTCTCATATACACGCACTCGCTTACAAAACACACGATAACCTGTATCAAACATCTGGTCGAGCCGTCACCCTTTTTACCCCCGGCCCATCAACATTTCCCACACAACAATTTTCCGTTTCAAACTACACATAGACACGATGGGTAAAACCTACCTCTGCCTCCTCGTGCTCATCATACCAATAAGCACATGCACTTATTTCTATTTTCGACATCGATACCCCAAGAAGCACGCAAACGACAACCAGGAAAGGCAACAAGACCTGCGGAACCGGGGACAAAGCAGTAATCTATCACGAGCCGAATTCAACAGACGACACCCGTACTACGGCAACCTTCCGGACCCCCGCCGCCCCCACGGTGATATTATTCACGAACCCCGTGCACCGGTCCCAGTGCCCGCCGGTCTTGAGCCGCCGGCGCCGCCGTATAGTGAGCTGCCCCCGCCGGACATGCCGTCCCTATCTTCCCTACCGCCCTTGTCTTCCTTGCCGGTCCTCCTATCCCCGCCGGCATACACACCGGAGCCATCACCCAGCGGCCAGCGACCGCCACCTCCCCCGTCGTCATCACAGACCCGACAATCAGCAAGGAGAGCGGCGGAAAGAGCAGCATCAAGAGCACAGCAGTCTGCGGCCAATGAAGCGGCCAACGAGGCGGCTGCCTCAACAGCCGCAGCAGCCCGACTCGTGGAGCGATTTGTGACGACGCCGCGGCCAGCACACGTTATGAGGGGGACGGCGGCCAGCCGCTTTACGGTTCATAACTATCTGCTGGCGGATCGCGAGCAGGTGGCGCCAAACGATATTTTTGAGCAGTCTGGCCACCGGCGAGGGTACGGAAACGACATGGACCGAGACTTGGTTTAGACTAATTGGTTTTGCGACAGGTTGTTGTATCATAAGACTTGGGCATATCTGAGACCTTGTTTTCTGTATTCATGATAGAATTTAGACAAAAATAGAAAGAGCTATCTATCGAACGTGTCTGGCTTCCCTTCGCTGGCTGTGAGAATGACCAAAAGTAAAGAGGAAGAAAGAAGAGAAACAGGAAAATAAAATAATAAGTGAAGAGAGAGATGAAAAGAAGACGAATAAAACACACGGAGAGACACTGAGACCCGGATAATGTTTTCGCTTTCCCCCTTGACCTGGCCACAGCCCACCCTGCCTCCTGCAATGCGTGTGTTTCCTGCTTGGAACAAACCAACAGTTTACACCCAACGCCCAATTACATAGTCTAGATCTGCAAAGGTAAAGAGAAAGAAAGGAAAGGAGGGGGGGACGAAGAGGGGGTGAGAAGAGCAACAAGGAGGAAGAGGCAACAGAGAAAATAGGAAATGGAGACTAAAATAGACACCGGGATAATGACAAAAAGTCGGTCGACGCCGTACACGCCGGTTCGCAAATCGTGATGCAACGGAGAAAGGAGACGCCAAAAGAAATATGTACAAAGGAAAGGGTAAAAATGTCCGGCACCAGCGGCCAACATAGAAGGCCTTAGGGGGCCATAAAAGAGACAGAATAGAAGGGTATCGAAAGCGTGTTGACCTGTCTTGGGACCAGGGCCTGGTACTGCCTGCTGAGACAGCAACGTGAACCCGTTGTCAGGCTAGGCGAACAAGAGCAACAGAGTGAGACGAGCCGGACGAAAACATAGGGCTGTGTCACCCCATCATCCTCACGAATGTTTCTGGCCCCAAATCGGGGCGCCTAGGGGCTTGCTGATACCCACGCCAACGCCGACGGCGATGCCGATAACAAGGAGGACGATTAACACCTTGATAATGAGCCGGTTCCGCTTGCTGAGCCGCGACAGGCACGAACACGATCGCTTCATCTTCTGCTCTTTGGCCTTCTTCTTCCAGTGGCTCTGGCCGGGCCAGACTTGCGAGTCGCCGAGACCGCGGCAGGCAATGGATCGCCGGCCGTTGCCGGTACCTTCGGTAGTGGTGTGTGTGATCATGGCCTCGACGTCTGTGTCAAAGGGGTTGTGATGGTGGGCCGACGTGGGCGTCGACAGGTCCGACGTCCGGGGCAGGCCCTCGGTGACGCTGCCGGTGCTGAGGCGGCCGTGCTTTTCGTGCAGCTCGTGTTTTTCGTTGGAACGACCGTTGCCCAGGTTTGACGCCGTCGTGCTGGTACTGGTACTAGCAATGACCGTGGCCGAGGCCAGTGAGTTCTGCGAGGGCTTCCCCATGATGTAGTGTGTCGTCTCTACTGTGCGAAGCTGCTTCTCGTCGACCGATGCCGTCTCTGCGTCTGCCGCAAAGGGCGAGTTGTTGTTTGTCGTGACCATTTCGTCTTTTCGTCTTGTCCTTTCTGTAATTCTGTCTGTTCGTTCTTGTCGTTCTTGTCGTTCGGTTCTGTTGTCTCCAAATAGACGGACCTACTGTGTAGGTCTATCTAGGTTGGGAGGCCTGCTCTTTTAGGAGGCACAATCGTAGGACGGCTAATAAAAAGGGCGAGGGGCACGGGAAACGAGGTGATTTTGATGATGGATGTGAACCGAAATAAGAGGAGAAGAATGTATATCCCTTCAATTCAAAAAAGACCTGACGCAATCTCGTTGTTAGCAATTGCTTGTGCGGTTTGCGTATATATGGGAGGAGATAAAATAAGGTGGCAGCTGTCGCTGGACGATCGAGGCTAGGACCTGCTGTCTAATTTGGCATGTTGCAGATCTCTTCTTCCCAGCCCTCTCTCTGCACTTGCATCGCGACAACTGAGACATTCGAGAGGGTCGCAGTCTAGAAACGGCCAAAGGTGGCCAAAGACAGCCAAAAAATGGCCGACGAGTACCAAACGATCCGAAAAGCCAAAACCAATGGCTAGAGACAAATGCGCGCAAAGGTAGGGGGGGGGGGGTCATACCGAGTGTGTCTTGATAGGGTCGCAGCGACTCACGTCAGGTGGTGCCGGCCAACAGGAGGTATGTTGTAAGAAGGACGTCGTGACAGGAGGGAGCGCGAGGTCAAAGAAGGCCTGGTGTGAAGGTCTGGCAAAGGCTGTCTGAGAGATTGAAGAGCTGTCCGTGTGTTGTTATTTTCTGGCGATGTTGGTAGGAGCTTCTTGAGGTAGTTCTAGTAGACCGAAGAAGAGAAGGGAAGAATGATGCCAATTGACAAAAGAGGAAGATGAAGAAAGTAAAAGCAGAAAGTAAAAAGAGAAGACGAAGTAAGAGTAAAAGCAGAAAGTAGAAAGACCGAAAACAAGAAATCTCGGCTGCAGTTAATCTATTTTGTGTCGAGTCGTCGTTGCTTTCTTGTCGCTCAGCGAGGCCCTGGTCCTGTTTGTCCGTTTTAGGAAAGCTTTGTCTCAGTTCCGGGGGTTCTGAGCAATAAACCAAAGCAGAAGTGAAAAAAGGGGAGTGGCGGAAGAGAGCGATCGATGTCGGAAAGAAAACAAAAAATGGGGAGATGCGAAGAAGAGAAGGAGAAGGAGGCCAAAAATAGGGATCAAGAAAAACAGCCGAGGAGGAAGACGACGAGAAAAGAGAAAAGAGAGAAAGAGAAAGAGCGGCCTTGCCTCCGAGAAGAGAAAGAGGAAGGAACGAAGAAAGAGGGGAAGGCGCAAAGCTACCTGAAGGCTGAGAGGAAGAAAAAGGAAAGAGCATGAACAAGGATAGGAGGACCGTCCATGCGTGTACCACACCCAGCAAAAACGGGCAGGACCTGAAAGTGAACAGAAGATACACGGCCGAAAAAGGAAAGAACGATCTGAAAGGCTATCGAAGAAGAAGAACGACCAGAGGGCACGCACCTGCGCACGCACTGGTGGGAAATTGACCTAATGAATACAAGCCCACCTGCAACGGGCAGGAGCGACGAGAGGCACAGACATCAAGACGCACGCAAAGGTTACGAGCTACGACGTACGAAGCACAAGCTTGACGCCACGTTTAACACTACTGTAGGATACCGAAAGAAAGTCGAAAAAGCGTATCGACTTCGGGCAAGGCACGAAACACAAGAGAGATAAAGGGCGCCGAGACGAGGTAGAGAAGATGGTGGCAGAGCAAAGGAGGGCGACAAATGAAGTCACCAAAAAGGAGGGAAAGAAGACGTCGATAAAAAGGCAAGATAAAAGGCAAGATAAAAGGCAAGAGCAAAGATAAAACATAACAGATGGCAATATTGGCCAGGCCTGGCCAGTCGCGGCCGGGGTACAAGAGAAGCGTACAAGGAGATGTACCCACCTCGTTTGATTTGTCGTGGAAGGTACTTTGGGGGTGCAAATGAAATGTACCCAGCGCATCCCAGCCAGAATCAGGTATTATCCGAATGTAAGTTACTCCGTACAATGTTTTGCTCCGGCTAGTACGACGGTACGACAACGCGTCTCGTGCAGTCTCCTTTGCAAGCAAAATACTTCACATTTTTACAGAGTGTGCAGCTACGGAGTAGCTGTCCTACTTGTACAAGTATTTTACTCGTACGGAGTTCTCCCACATTAGAGTGGTCCATGTTATTGGAGGGTGACGCGCCAGCAAGTGTGACGAGCGGGACAGTAAGGGCAGGCCGACAGTTCGACAGGTTTTTGGACAGGCTGCGGCCCTTTTTGTTTCCACAGCCTGTTTATCGAGCCTGTACTGTCGTATGCGGGTTCTTTGCGGACTCATGGCGTGGGCTGTCTGAGACATCGACAGGGAAGTGAGTACTTTCGTAGGGACAGAGAGACATGCGAGGACATGGGACGAGAGCGCGACAAGATTCAAGGAGCAGACCAGACCACTGTGTCCAATGTGGTCCGTTTTGGGGCGCCACCTTGCGCACGAAATACCACCGCGGACTGGTCATTGCGACTGGTCATTGATTCAATGGAAAAAGGTTGAGGAAAAGGAGGACACAAAATAGGAGAGAGGCAGGGATCATGATGGACAGAGGGAAAGAGGCAAACAGGGACGGCAGGAACAAAGGTTGGGGCAAAGGGAGAGTGAAGTCGGCTGGGGTCTGGGCCAGGCCACTCTGTTCTGGGCCTTGCATGCCAGGCTGTGGACGGCGGACGCTGTGATTGGCCGCCGTGACCAGGGGATGGGGGGATTTGGGGGGGACGAGATCCATCTGCAGTGGGTATGCACGAGCAGGCACCTTCTTTCTGGCTGCCCCTGGCCTAGCGCAGCCGCTGGTGTGAATGGGGTTGGGGCCTCTTTCCCTGGCTAAACCGCAACAGAGGCTAGTGCCAGGCAAGGGGCTGGGGGGCAAGGTCTGGCCAGGCCTCTCTGGACGCTGCAGGCCGCAGCCCACTGCTGGCCAGGCCATTCGTGGGGTGCGCCAGTGGACGGCTAGTGGACGTCGAGGAAGGTCTTGCTACAGTAACGTCGTCTTCTTGGGTCACAGTTCTTTTCTTTTTCAGTCAACTCTCATGCGCTGTATTTCTTTTTCTCCCCTTTCACTTGCATTTTTACACCGAATTCAGGCTGCATCCTTGCAAGCCCTCGCTTGAATAGTGGCCTTCACTGTATTGAGGCAAAAGGACTTTGCGTGTGCTAGGACCAAGGAACCAACAGTCGTCAAAAAGAGGGGAAAGTAGAGGAAAAGAAAAGAAAACGGACAGAACGAAATAAAAGGGGCAAGGCGTGCTACGCGGTGCTGTTCGTGACCAGTCAGCCGACGTGGCGTTTCCGTCTATTCGCAAGTAGTGCAGGCCCCCAGTGACTTTCTTAACCTCCTCTGTATTAATTGGATTTCGAGAGGCGACACTTTATCCTCGTCTGTCGTCTTTTGCTTCTGTTCTAGACAAAGATACGCACAAGCACGAGCACGAGCACGAACACAAGCTAGAGAACGAAGTGCATACGGAGTACAACATAGTTGTACTAACATCGCCCGTCGCTTCCCCTCGCACGTTCTCCTCCTTCTTTGCCTCTTTGCTCTAATCGATCACCCGGCAAGTGGTCTCAGCTGTGGCCAGCCAGTCGGCCGATTCCATGCAGCGCCCAGGCAGCGCCCATGCAGCGCCGCATGCAGCGGGCCGTACAGAGACAGAACCTGCTTGTAGTAAGACATCGCGGCAAACTAGCATTGAAGCGGCCATCGCCGCGTGACTGTCCGCTGGCATGGCGAGACCGTTCTTCCCCTCTTCTCATGTAGATAAAAATGTGTGCTAGTGGCGAATGGAACAGCTCGCGTGTATCTGACCTACTCCTCGCACACAATATGTACTCCGTACTTGTGCTTGCACCCTGTATCACGCCGTCCGCCATCCAACGACGATACCATTATATGCAGCCGCCTTCTTGCCTTCCTCCTCTGCACAAGTCCCGTCGTTCTGGATGCCCCACCTTTCAGCATCCTCCAAGCATCTTTCCGCCCCTACACTACAGCCTGCTTTGTGACGAGGCACAAGTACTGTCTGTGTTGGAGAGCTTGGGTCTGGAATATTAATATCTTTTTCATATTTTGTACGTCGTTCCTTGCAATGAATCTCACAGAACAGAGAAAAGAGGGTGGCGCGTCGATTTGCGCGAGAGTGGCGGCGGCAAAAGCCTTCTTGGTCAAGCCAGCCTCCTGCTGTGCTGCACTGTAACAATGGCTCTGGGCTTGTACTTGTACGCTGTTGCTCAGTAGGATTGTCTCTTATCTTGAACATTCGTGGAAAGGGTTTGTACGGACTACAACTGCAGAGCTCTTTATGGCTCTGTCTTCTTTTCGTCTCTTGGCAACGCCATCCTGTCCTCTGTGGGAAACGTATGGATATTCCATGTCTACGGAGTAGTAATGTATCTCTTTCCCTTTCTCTCCTGCTGTAGGATCTCAGCCGCCTCCGCCACCTCATTTTCCTTGTTCTTGTTACTTTTTCACACGTCTCCCAGTCTTTTGGTTTCCTTTTGTTGATAAAAAAGAGGTAAAATAGACCAAATCTTATTGTCTCCTTCAGCCGCCAGACGACAAGACACAAATGAGGGAATAGGAGGCAAATGTCAGAAGATATGCAGAACAATAGGGCCAACAGGCTTAAGATCTCCCGCTATCAATCTACCTGAGCTGCGCGTCTCCCGTGTGTGGCGTTGAGCACCTTCCACGCGGGTAAATGGGCAAGGGAAGAAAGAAAAGGGGAAAGCATCTTGGAGAGTAAACGACACCACGCTTCCGGCATGACGTCGCATAAATATAAGCATCATTGTGCATCCTCCGCCGTGCAGTAATGTAAGGGAATCTCCGTAGGCTCTCAGAGAGAAAAACAAGACGGCATTGATGTCATGGGAGAAAAAGCGGCCGTATTTTCCGTCTATATATTGAGTACAAACACCATAGAATGCATGCAATGAAGATACTTGAAATACTTGGAATGCGATACGTCTATGCAGGTAAAGCTCAACAGCTCGAGATGGATGACGGCAAGATAGGGCCGTTCGTCTACGATGCAATTACCGGCATATTCCTGTATCTTTGACTCCAGTCTCTTGACGATATCAAGTAAAAGGTTATCAAATTGAATTGGCAGTTGTGGAGAAAAAAGACGCTCGAAAACTCCCGTCCTTATAATGCCATGGAAGTTGACGTTGAGGTTGATCTGATGCTGTTGGCAGTCTTCTACTCTGATTGGTCGAGAGCGCTAATCGGCAGCCAACAACACCACCCACCACCACCTGTAGTACAAATCCTCCAGCCCTGTCCCAGCAGCCCCGCCCCGCCAAAACACGGTTCCCCGATTACTGATTCTATTTGCGGAGTTTACGTCAACAATTGAACGCGGCTGCGACGACCGCCGTACTCCACGCGTCCACACGCACATGCAGGTACAGCCGACACAATGGTGAGGAACTTCTACCGTACTTTCGAAATTGAACAACGCTGACGTTATAGAACAAGGACGGCTGCTACACGTCGGTGCACATGCACCACCCCCGCAACGCCGACCTCTTTGAAGACGTCTGCAAAGACCGCCTCCCCCAAGACGACATATTTGTCCCGCCCCAGCACCAGCCCATCAACCCAGAGGACGAAGACGACGTCGTGCCCGACCAGCATGCCGCGTTCGGCATCCAACGCGCCACCCAGGCCGTGCGCGAGCCCGCATGGAAGGACCTGGGCCTGTCGCAGCTGATGCGCCGCGGGCCACGAGGGGGTGCACACGTGCCCGGCGGCGGCGGTGCCGGTGGAGTGTCCGGCACCAGCGGCGAGGGTGGCAGTGGCGGCACTGCTGGCGGTTTTAGCGGCGGTGGCGCGGCGGGCGGTGCGAGCAACTCGTACGGCTACTATGCCTACTACTACGGCTACAATGCCAACGGGATCGGGAGCAGTCTCGGCGGCGCGGGCAGCGGCGGTGGTGGCCCTACTGGTGATCCGGCTGCCAGCCCGGGCGGAGCGGCACGCGGGCAGAACGGAGCTGGCTCACGGGCCTACCGAGGGATGCCACGGTGAGGGAGGCGTGGCAGGAGAAAAAAAAGCAGCAACAACATAACATCGACATTGATACCACAAGAATGGGACGGGCACGGCGTTTTATAATTTATGAACCTTTGGGACACACATTACTGGTAAGGTTTAGCACGGGCATAGCATAGGCACGAGGTTGCAAGAGTATTGCAAGAAGAAAAAGCAGTTTTTTTAATTTCCCAGAAACGAAAAAGGCAATAAAGACAGAACGCCGAGATATATACACCAAGCTGTAAAGAGCGTGAAACAAGAAAGAACAGAAGAAAAAGGCAAATCATTGTAGCCAGCAACTCCGTTTACAACCCAGCACGACAAGAGGATGACAAAGAGATTGTCCGGCCCCTAGCTCTTCCCAAGGTACGATTCCCGCTCGAGCACCGACGGCTCAAACTTGACGAGGAAGACCGTCTTGCCGGGCCACATCTCGCCCTCCTCGGCGCGGCCGACTGTGTGCGCCGTCACACGCGCGGGGAACCCGGCGCCGTCGCAGACGCCCTCGACAATGCCGGCGACGTAGGCGGCGCAGTTGAGCTGGCTCATCTCGCGCGGCACGCTAATGTACTGGTTGACGAGGGGCTCGTTGTCGATGATCATGTACTCTTCGGGCGTCTGCGGGTTGCTGCTCTTCTCGAGGCCATTAGCCTGGCGGCCAAAGAGGTGTGTCCAGACGTTGATCTTGACAAAGTGGAGAAGGGCGATGATGGTGAGGGGGCGGGTCTGGCTGCGGGGGGGTTCGCGGTAGAGGAGGAGGTCGAGGAGCTTGATGCCAATGGGGTGGCCTTGGACGTTGAGGCTAGGTTGTTAGCGAGCGACTCTCCGGGCGCAGCGAGACGAAGCGAGGAAGAAAACACGAGCGAAGCGAGGACAGAAAGACAGAAAGACAGCAAAAGACTTACCGCTTCTCAAGATCTTGGATGCCGGTGACACGGCGCTGGGCGTAGCCGACCATCTCGGAGAAGAGGTAGGCAAACGAGGACTGGCTGAGTTCGGCGGTGCGCGTGCGGTTGAGCGGGCGATGGTAGATGGTCTTGCCGCTCGTAGGGTACCGGAGACCGCTCTGGGCAGGATTTGGCTGCTGATTCTGCTGGTGCTGCTGCTGTGCCAGTTGCTGTTGCTGTTGTTGTTGCTGATGCTGTTGCTGTTGTTGTTGCGGCAAGTCTCGCATCGGCGCGGGCCCTTTGCCGACGCCGCCCATGCCGGACGACGCGAGGCTGGCCATTGTGGGGATGGGGGAGGTGGTCGCTGTTTGAAAGAGATGGGAGACGGGGCCGACCGGTGATTTCTCGCGGCGCAGAGTAGATCGTCGTGAGGTCTGGATGGGGAGAGGCGAGGTCGAGATTGAAGATGAGGTTGCGGTCGGCCTAGCCAATTCGCTGGAGGGAGAGGGAGGACGGGGGATGTGGGGCACACCTCCTAAAGCCGCGCGCTGGCCTGACCGCCCACTGTGAGATACCGCCAAAACCAGCTTCACGGCCTTGCGTTAACGAAAGAAACTACGTACGACATAGAATTACAAAGAAAAGAAAAGAAAAAAGAAAAGAAAAGAAATATTATTCCATTGCATGAGAGTATTAAATGGTTATTATAGTAAAAGTGCGACAGTGCAAAAAAAATGACAGCGAAAAGACAGACGCTCAATCTATCAATCTATGGTATATGGCCCCAAACAACGCAGCAAGTTTAGTGCCTTGGAGCTTTCCTCGTTCCGTTTTGCTTCCTCTTCCATCCACCCATTACGCCGCCGTAGCGGTCTGTGTCTCTTCTGTGGTCGCAGCCGCAGCTGGGGTCTCGTCGGCCACCTTCAGGTCAGCGACCTTGAGATCCTCCACGGACGTCTCGGTCGTCTCCGTTGTCTCGGCAGCTGGGGCTGCGGTTGTTGTGGCCTCGACCGGAGTGGTGGCGGCCGCCGCCGGTGCCGCTGCCGCCGCCTCAGCAGCCGGCGCAACACCCTGGGCCAGCTTTCCGGCCAGGTAGTCCTCCAGCTCGCCAATCTGCTTGCCGCCCGCCTCCCAGCGCGCCAGTCGTTCGGCGTGCCGCTCCGCCGCCAGCTTCGTCAGGGCCGGCCAGTACACCTCGTGCTCGTAGTCGAACTCGAGCTGCCCGCTAAACTCGGTCCACAGGTGCTCCGACGGCACGTACTGGTTCATGTCCTCGTTGAACTTGAGCTTCTCGCGCGTCAGGGGGTCGATAAACGGCGTGATCAGCTTGAAGAAGCCCCAGACCACCCACGGCACGTTGATGATGAGCGCGCGGCCCAGGCGCTCCGGGTAGTGCGTCTGCAGAATGTGCAGCACCTCGCGGCCCGTGCTGATGCCGGGCGCCGTGTTGGACCGGCTCTTGCTCGTCTTGAAGTTGATGAGCAGCGCGAGCGTCTCCTGGCCCGCGGGCATGACATCGATGACGCGCTCGACCATGTACACCAGGTGCTGGACCTGGCGCGGCGACGGGTCCGTGTTCTGGCGACCGGGGTTCAGGTAGTGGCAGACGCGGCCCTGCTTGTCGTACCCCAACAAAACCTGCTTGCCCGTCTCGTTCTCGGGCGAGATGTGGTCGGCGGTCAGGCCGGTGACGCCGTACTCGCGGCGCCACGTGAGAGTTTCTTGCAAGCGCTTGGCGGCGTCCTTTTCGTGCCACTTGGTCGCGCGCAGGTAGCGCAGCAGGCACTCGCGCGTCAGCCAGAAGCGGTCCTCGTCGGTGAGGGGCCCGGACTTGTCCTCCTTGTCTTTATTGTCCTTGGACGCCGCCACGGTCGTCCAGCTCTGGGCCTGCTCGAGCAACCACTCGTACTTCTTGGCCTGGTCGGCGGTCAGCTCGGGGCGCTCGGGCGGGACGCTGTCGGCCGTCGGGAACGGAATGGGCAGTTTGAGGGGGCCGTCAGAGGTCTGCTTCTCGTTGGCGGCATCCGGCACCGCGGCCGGGGTCTGTGTCTCTGGTGCGCTCATGATGGGTAGGACGAGTCGGTGTAGTCGGTGCAGTCGGTGTAGATTCGATTTGGCTTGGATCTGGGTTTCTTGGAGAGGCCTCGAATTCGAATGGATGTGAAAAATGACAGAATCACAAAATAGACGGGAAGACGACGTCTTCTTCAAAACAAAACCACGGAGATGGGAGTGGTTGGGTAGGGTCAAGAGGATCAAGGCGGTCGCCAAAGGCGAAAGGGGAAGCCAGCCTGGTGGAGCTCCTCGTTCAGCTGAAATGAATCTGGGCTGGCTGCTGCAAGTCCGTATTTCTTCCAGGCTGTGTGGTTATCGCCAGCACTAAACCGTATCGGAAAATAAAATAATTTCGATAACAGATTACTTGAGTCCCTGGCTAGACCTAATCCAGGCACTACAGGGGGCCTCTTCAGGGCCTCAGGGCCCACCTCCAACGGGCGAGCCACTAATCAAATGCGCTGGCCAACATGGTCGCGAAATACCGCACGTGACCCGTCTTCTAAATATACTCGTAAGAATTGGCGATGTTGATATTCGATATGACAACTTCCATCCACCCACCATAATAGACAATCGAGGTAATCAACAAGCTTGGCTCGGTTGTCCCCTGGATTACTGTTGACGAGAAGCATAAGTGTTCACTGTGATCAAGTATTTCTCGTCTCTGCCGGCCACTCAGTTACGATTCACTGTAAAGAATATTCACCAAACTTCTGGTGAAGGTTGCCAAGCCTTTCTCAGGTCACACACGTGCTTTGGGGTCATTCACTTCAGAAGCGGCGAACGGACACACTCGAGGGCCGAGCTCCAGTGGCCTGACTAGCAGCCGGCTGGCAGCCAGATGTCTGTCTGGCCATCACTGTCTGGAGGTCGTGGTCTGGAGGTCGTGGTCTGGAGGCCGCGATCTGGAGAGGTGTGAAGAGTATTTTGATAAAATAAAATAAAATAAATACCGTAGAAACCGCGCACAAACCAGGGTAGGCATAGCGAAGACGTGTAAGTCGGAGGTAAAAAGTAATATCGGACTTGCAAAGAAGCCGTGAGGCAATTGTGCGCCAGTAGCGTTTCTCAGGCCGGTTGTGTTTGCAGTCTCCTGCAGTTGCGTCTGCTGTAAGGCGCAGGACGCCTGTCTTAGAGGGGAAGGAAGCCGTGGAAGTTGCTGATAGGCCCACTTATAACAGTTCCCGGGGAGCATCTCAAGTATGATTCAAACACTGTGATCAGTCTCGCGACAGAGCAGATTGGTGTCTTCATTTATTTACTTGGGAATATACTTGGGAATATATTTGGGATTATTTTACTCATCCCCGCCAACGTGGCTCGTCCGAGAAGGCAGAGACGGAGGCCGATGGTGGAGCCGATGAGGAGGAATCTGTCTGCCTGACAAATAAGGCGCCAACAATTACATCATGGCTAGCGTTCTTAGCGCTCATTTCTCTGCCTCTGCCCCTCCAGGGCCCCGAGTTCGGAACACTCTTACCAAGCACTGCACCGCTCCCAGCAGGTGAACACTTTCGAAAACTAGCCTAGAAAAACGGCCCTATCCCCCGCCTAGAAAGGCTCAAGGCGACAACGCAGTTGACAGTCAGTCGGGTCGCCCCTCCTGCCCTCCTAGTGCCCAGCGTCCAGCCAGTACGAAGCGCTGTCTTTTGTCTTACGGCGGCGTCTGCTCTTTTTCGTTTTTTTTTTCTCCGCTGCTTTTCTCTCACGGCTACCTGCTCACAAATCAGTCTCCCACCAGAGGCCGACTTTTTTTTCTTTTCCCCCCTTTTCCCTCTAACCTCGAATAACCCCCGGTCCCCTTCCACCCCGTCTGACACAATTATTCGACTTATATCTACTGGCGAGTTTTCCTATCGAGTTCCCATAGCCGGTCGACAGGTCTCCGCGGAGTCTACGACGTATATTGCAATCCTTTATCACCTGTCCTCGTCATTCCTTCTTTCGCCGCCGACATCTACACTCTTTTCTCACTCACCTCGAACGTCACCTTCTTTTCAACGACACTCTCACAGGACACCCACACGACAAGCACACACAACCACCGCCGACATGCCTGCCTTTCCGTTTGTGTCCATCGACGCCGACGATGACTCCGTCAACTTCGGCCGCTTCAAGTCCGTCGCCGTCAAGACCAACGGCGTCACCAATGGCAATGGTACGCCTAAGCCGACCACGACCACGCGCACCCTGATCCTCGCGCCGCCCGCCATTGCCGCCCACGAGGAGAAGCTGCACGCCCTCTTTGCCTCCGACTACGACCGCACCGCCTGCGACCTGCAGATGCTCGACCGCCTCGCTGCCGGCTTCGTTCCCTTGACCGCCAACACCTACGACACCGTCCTCGTCCTGACCGACGCCGATGGCGCCCAGCGCGCCGAGGCCGTGGCGCTGCTCAGCAGCCGGCCCGTCTTTGCGGCGCTCGTGCCCGCGATGAAGAACAATGCGCGGCTGCAGTTCCAGGACGGTGCACGGCTGGACGGAGCCGGCGCGCGCGAGGCGATCCTGGCGGGGCTGGTCGAGAAGGACGGTGTGTTTGAAAAGGTCGAAGAAGAAGAAGTTGTTGTGCCATTGCGGTTGTTGAAGAAGAAGACCCCGGCGGCCGCACCGGCGGCTGCGCCTGTTGCCGTCGCATCAGCAGCACCGACTGCTGCCGTCAATGCCCAGGGCAAGCGGCCGGCCGTCGTTCTGGACCTCGGCGAGTACAGCGACGGCGAGGAGCTGGTCGACGAGGACAGCCTGCTCACCGCCGAAGAGCGCAGCCGGCCCCCTCAGCAGCGTGAGTACCCCCGCAGCCCAGCACCCCCTTTCTGGCAACACAAGTTTTCGCTAACCACTCATAGCCCCCGCATGCAACATTGACGGCCAGAAGCGCCGCAAGCCCTGCAAGGACTGCACGTGCGGCCTGGCCGAGCGTTTGGAAGACGAAGACCGCGACCGCCGCACCCAGGCCGACAGCGACCTCAAGAACGTCTTCAAGCTCAACGCCAATGACCTCAACGAGCTCGACTTTACCGTCCAGGGCAAGACCGGCTCGTGCAACAGCTGCTCGCTGGGCGACGCTTTCCGCTGCTCGACCTGCCCCTACATTGGCCTGCCGGCCTTCAAGCCAGGCGAGGAGGTCAAGATTTTGAGCGGGCTGGTGCAGCTGTAGACACTTTCACGGGTCACTTCTACGGGGGGCGAGCATACAACATCAACGGACAACGGCATGCGACATGAGATACACCACATCGAACATCGGGTTATTTGGCCAGGAAAAGAGCCAGGCGGACCAGGCGCAGGGCGTTTTACCTTTTTCTTTTTCTCTTTTGATGTTTTCTAGGGCATCTGTTTTATTGTTTACCACGGCATTTCAGCATTTTCACGGGCGGAGGTGGACTGATTTATACACATGCTTTTTCGTATAGTTGAATTTCAGAGGGAGCGCAAGGGCCTGAGCGCATATGCTCCAAGCAAGGACTGCCTCAATGTAGACCTTTTAAAACTTGAATTTAAATTGCAAATGAAATAAATGATTCTCGGGTGTTTCTTCCATCTCTTGTGCTCTTTCCTCGTTTTCGTCCTCCAATGTTGCCGTCCATCGCAATTGCCTGATTCGGATGGGAGCGTGTTGCTGGAGGGAAAGACCGCCCCGCCAATCCCACCACTACACAAAACCCACTGTGCAGGGGGCTAGAGGGGGATTTCGCACCACCGCCAATTGACGACTTTTAGCACTTTACGCGTCTCGACGCGTCTTTCGCAGCGACCAAGACCAGGGACAGCCTCAACCTTACCAAATACACTCTTTACACACTGTCTAGCAACGACGGCACTGGCGACGAAGACTACGGACGATTGACGAAGACGACTGCCGATCAACAGCAAACGACTTCAATTGAGCCAACAGCATTCTTTTTCCCGCAACTACCTACATTTCACTCCCCCTACACCCACCCACCCACCATGGCCGACACCGTCGCCAGGCTCAACGAGCGCTTCGGCGCCGGCGACGACCAGCCGCTCGAGCCCGACATCGTCGTGCAGCTGCAGTCGATCATGAACATGCACGCGCTGCCCGTGCAGGAGCTCTTCTACAAGTGGGAGGCGTACTGCATCAAGATGGACCTGCCGCTGGACCAGGCCGCCCTCACCATGGAGCGGCTGCGCGCCTTCAAGCAGAACCTGCAGGACGCGCTGGAGCGGCGCAACCAGGAACAACAGAGCATGCCACAGGTGTCGTCACACGCCAAGAAGATCAAGACGGAGCGGATGGCAGCGACGCCGCGGCGGAATGCAGCCAAAGGCGGCGATGTCTACGGGTTGCTGGACGGCATTGTGGCGGCACCGAGCACGCCAGGGTCGGCCGGGACAAACAACGCCAACGGCCTGCGGACGGGCTCGACGGGCAAGAGGTTTGGCGCTGGCACGACGCCCAACGCCAAGACGCCCTCCAAGCTCGAGGACCAGCTCAACGCGCTGAGCGGCGGCGCCCTCGCGCCCGCGTCGCCCTTTGCCGACCGACCCAACGCCGGCGAGGTCGTCGAGGTGCTCAACCAGCATCTGCCGGCCGCTACGCCGCCCATGGTGCCTTACGCTGCGTCGCGTATCAAGCTGACGGCGGCGTCGGACCAGAAGAAGCTCGCGTACAAGCCGCTGGCGATGAAGCTGTCCGAGGCGTCGGAGATTTTGGACGATCGCATCGACGAGTTCACGACGCTCGTCATGGACCACCACAAGATCGACTACGAGGCATTTGGCAGCGCGGCCAGCCAGAGCACCTCCGAGATTGTGGCCGTCGGCCGCATCGCGTCGGACGCCGCCGAAGGCAAGCTGAACGCGGCGTCGGTGGTGCTCGAGACGTCGCGGCGTATGGGCGGCGGCCTGCGCGTGCCGCTGGACCTGAGTCGCTTCCGGAGCGGGACGGGCGGCTTCCAGTTCTTCCCCGGCCAGATCGTGGCGCTGCGGGGCACCAACTCGTCCGGCTCGGCGTTTTCCGTCAGCCAGATCCTGGAGATTCCGCTGTTGCCCAATGCGGCGTCGACACACGCGACGCTGGCAGCACACAGAGACCGGATGCGAGGAGGCGACAGCGCGGACGATGACATTATGGATGTGGACGGCAGCGATGGTGTTAAAAAGGGGCCCGCGCCGCTTAACATTCTGTTTGCCTCGGGTCCGTACACAGCCGACGACAACCTCGACTTTGAGCCGCTGCACACGCTCGTCAGCAAGGCCAGCGACACGTCCGTCGACTCCGTCGTTCTTGCGGGCCCGTTCCTTGATGCCGACCACCCCCTGATCGCGACGGGCGACTTTGACCTGCCCGACGACGCGGTGGTCGACCCGGACACGACCACCCTAACGACCGTGTTTCGCTACCTGATTGCGCCCGCGCTGCAGCGGCTCGCGGCCGCCAACCCGTCCGTCACGATCCTGCTGGTGCCGTCGGTGCGCGACGTCATCGACAAGCACGTGTCGTGGCCCCAGGACGCCTTTCCGCGGCGCGAGCTGGGCCTGCCCAAGGCGGCACGCATCGTGGGCAACCCCATGACGCTGTCGATGAACGAGATGGTGCTGGGCGTCTCGTCGCAGGATGTGCTGTACGAGCTGCGGCACGAGGAGGTGACGGGCGGCCGGCTCACCGACGCCAACGCCATCTCGCGTGCCTGCCGCTACCTGCTCGAGCAGCGGCACTACTTCCCGCTGTTCCCGCCTATGGACCGGCGGAAGCTGCTCAAGACGGGCGTCGACGAGGGTCGCGGCATTGCGACGGGTCCCATGCTGGACACGAGCTACCTGAAGCTGGGCGAGATGGTCAACGTGCGGCCGGACGTGCTGATCACCCCAAGCACGCTGCCGCCGTTTGCCAAGGTGGTGGAGAGCGTGCTGGTGATCAACCCGGGCTACCTGTCGCGGCGGCGGGGTGCGGGCACGTATGCGCGGATGACGCTGTATGCGGCCGAGGACAAGAGTGAGCAGGCGGATGGTGAAGTCGCCATGGTCGGACACAAGATTTTTGAGCGTGCACGGGTGGAGATAACAAAGATTTAAGGGTGTAAGGTGTGCTAATGGTAATGAGGGCGGTACGACGTTTTATGGGATTTGTTCGGATTCTTTTGTATTATGGAAGAGATACTGCTGAGAAAACATGCATTTATGCGATTAGAAACGATGAACTAGACAAGTCTTGCACTCGTCACATTATTATTATTATTATTGGTTTTTTCAGTAATATGCAAATGTGAATGGAAATTGCTGCTCGTATATCATAAAATCGTATATACACCGGGTATCTCTCATGCTAAATGAAAACCGTGTGCAATCAAGTATGCAATGTACAATAATGATGAAAGAGAGATAGGAGAAGAAAAATATGAAAAAGAAAATACGCAGGAGCGGCTCCCTTCCTAATACCCCGGAAGATCAACACCATCGTAGCCCTTGAAATCGTCACAGTTCAGGTAGTTATTTTCAATAAAGGGCGTAGCCAGCTGCCAACCGTAGACGCCCGTGCCGAAGGACTGCACGCCATTGAGCGGCGCAAAGTTGGCGGAGTGGACAGATCCCTGGACGGGCCGGGCAGCCAGATTCGCATTGGCCGTCCCGAAAAAGTACGCGGTGTCAAACAGGCGAATCTGGTTGTCGCAGGCGGTGCCGTTGGCAAAGCTCGGTTGGTTCGTCATGTTGCGGAAGAGGTCCAGGGGAAGGGCCGGCGGGTTCCCCCACGAACGATAAAAGGAGAGGGTCATGGACGTATGGTTGCGGCCACATGCTTTGAAATTGGTGGTGCCACCATACCGCCCTTGCCACCGGTAGGCATCGCACGGCGGATCAAACTCGTCGCTCGGGGAAACCACGGTGCCGTACGCACGGGACCCGTCGACGGCATCGGCGTTGCTGGCCGTGATGATCTGATGCGGCACCCAGCGGAACGACGTGTGGTTGTCGCCGAGACGGTCCACAAAGGGAAACTCGTAGCCGGCGCGCTGGAAGTCAGCAATGGACAGTTGGTAGGCGGACATCTGAATGTCGTGGTCGAGACCGGCCTGGACCAGCAGCGGGTAGCGATCCGGCGGGAAGACTTCCTCAGACACGCCTAGCGCTGCAAAGAGAGCTTGGTATACGTGCACAAGGATGGGCCACTGGGGTGGGATGAGGGCACGGGCAGTAGCCAGCGGGATAGGGATGACGGCGAGCGTGACGTTGAGAAGGCCAGTGGCGTTGTGAGGATAGACCGTGGCAATGGGGTTTGGTTGATCCAGGGGAGTGCATCCTGGCGGAGATGATGAAAAAGATGCAGCGGCCACGAGGGCAACGATCAATGCCAATAGTGCGAGAAGAGTGCGAAGGGAGCCCATTGAAAAGGGGAGTGAGGAGGACATGGTACTGGATTTTAATGAGCTGTGATTCGGGATGTTGGGTTGAGATGCGATGTTAGATGGAGCATCACGGTGAGTTGGTATCGGAACCTGGTCGGGTGCAGTAGAGGCAGCGCCCGAGTTGTGGTTGGCGTTCACCGGAGGCATGATGGCGGTGGAAGGGTATGGCAAAGACGGCTCTATTTATATCTTTGTGTCTTATATCGTCTGCTGTCTGTGGTGTCTCTCCGGGCCGTGAGCAGAGAAAAGAGGTGACGGCACGAAAGCGTGATACGGGACGGGAAAGATCGTGCGCAGGCTTGGTCGAGTATAAGACGGGAGGGCCGAGTGACGGTGTAGAGGTGAGAAATAAAAGCATAAAAGACAGTGCAATGTAACGGCAGTACGAGGAGGTTGAGGGAGATGTAAAGTGCAGTGCAGGAATGTAGAATGACAATGCAGTGATGGGAACCCAGAGGGCGAGAATGAACGGATCGGTAAGAGTTGCACACGGGCGGTCGGTAGCCGTGTCTCTGTCGGGAGGAGGTGGAAGTAGAAAGAAAGACAAGAGGATATGGGATGTGATGATCGCAAGACAGAATATAAAAAAGGGCAGGAGAGCAGTTGTATGGGGACCAGAAAGGGAGGTCGAGGAAGCCAACTGGGAAGGAAAGCGCTTTAGCCTCAGGGCACCCAGGAATGGTGGATCCAGTCAGTGACGATCTTGGAAGGCGCCGTCGTTGGAAGATGGCTCTTTCCTTTCTCTCACCAACGTGTCTTCCTTACAACATCGCACACCGTTAAGCAAAACTCGGCGTGGATGTGAGTCGTAAGTGCAGGTACGAGATGCATGTCGAGCTGTGTCCTGTCCCATTTCCGTCTCTTCTTCAGCGGGATCCGGAGGTGACATTAAACGGAAGCCCTAAAAATGCACGAAAATAAATTTAAAATAAAATATAAATATAAATATAAATGTTTCGTTTCAACAACGGCTGCACAGCGATCCGAACAGGGTTCCAGCAAAAGGATGCAATAAGAGACAAGAAAGCAACGGGCACTTCAGCCAATCCTGTCAACAGCGGACCAGCAGACCAACATAGCTGTTCGCAGGTGCGGGCGCTCCCTGTGTCTGTTCGTTTACTCGTACTGTGGTATTGCAGTGGAGCGGCTCGAGAGCCGGAAGTTGGGCTTCCCGGGCCTAGAGCGGCAGGAAAAGAGGGGGGGAAGGACAGGGCTTGCAAGGAAGGAATGGAAAGGAAGGAGCGAGGGGCATCGCCAGTCTGCTATCAGTGGGAGGGAGTTTTCAAGGCTGGCAATACGAATGGTTCTCTTCCTTTGTGGCTTTTGATGGAGCATTTTAGTTATATTCTGTGCCATGTCCTGCATGATGAGCTATTTTGTGTCTTCTCATAGTCTCTTTTTTAAAAAAGAAGAGACTTGATTGCCCGTGTTTATGTATTGTTTGATTTGTTTTAAAAGTGGAAAAAAAGGATAAAAATCACAAAGGTTAAGATACGATGTGTGACAGATCCTCGATCCAGATGACACTGCTAGCTCCACCGTCCGCTGTCCTTTCCTTGTTAGTACGTGTCGTTTGTCGTTTATTCCTTCTTTGGGATTCGTCCCGATCTGCAGCTCTGGCCGGAAGCTGGGCGATCCGGCGTTAGCAGATGAGAGGGGTGAGGTGAGCAAACAAGATCCTCTCCATTCCTCCTTTGCTTCTATTTATTGATCAAGATACGGCGCCGGAGAAAAAGGACCATCTAAGCACAAGTTCAATTGCAAAATGAAGCTATGAACGTAGCGCCGCATTTGGTCATGTATTTGTTTACTTGAAAAAAAAAAAAACATTTTCGTCCGTTGATTCAGTTTATTCTATTTGATTTTTTTTTAAGTAGCTCATAGCATATTTGACAAAAATACTAAACAGACTCGTATCTTTCATTTATTTACATGCGTCTTTTTATGCGTACTTTGTACAATGTAACTAAATAAAAATCTCCCTACTAACATCGTATGCCCCCTACCACAACCTCTTCTCCAATGGTGGATATCTTCTCACCCCCACCTACGCCTTCGCTGTCAGGCTGCCGCCGTGGATGCTGGCGCCGCCGGTCCACTGCAACAGCGCCGGCACCTTGGGCTGGATCACCGGCGTCCACACCGTGTCGTACAGGCTCGGCCCGCCGCCGGCCGCCTTGCTGCCGGGCTCCAGGCTGCCCCAGTTCTTCGAGTCCGTGCAGCACGGGCTCGCCGTGCCCCAAAAGGGACCCGCAGCCCACGCCGTCCAGCCAATGTACTCGTCGTTGGCGGCCATGTAGTCGAGCATCGAGCCCAGCATGGCCGCGCAGCCGGTGGCGTTGGACGCGCCAAACTCGGTGATGAACGCCTTCAAATTGTTGGCGCGCAGCCACGCGGTCGCGTTGGCCAGGTTGGCCGCCGGGCCGGCCGTGCACGCAGCGTGCGTGCCGCTGTAGTCGGCGTCGAGGTACTCGTGGATGTCGATGGCCGTGTTGTTGGACGGGTCCTGCAGCTTGGCGAGCCACTGCGACGACGCGTCGGCGCCGCCCTGGGTCCAGCTGTGGCCGCCGGTCCAGGAGTTGCCGGGCGCCAGAATCAGGTTGGTGGTGGCGCCGCTGGCGCGAATGGCCGTGACGGCGGCCTGGTTGTTGGCGAGCAGCAGCGACGAGGGCATGTCGTGGGGCTCGTTCATGAGCCCGAAAATGACGCGGGAGTTGTTCTGGAAGCGGCGCGCGAGCTCGCCCCAAAAGGCGCCAAACTGGGCCGTGGTGGCAGCCGTCGGGTCGGAGCTGTTGCCGATGACGCTGCCGGACATGGGCTGCTGCGACGGGTTGTTGTAGCGCATGTAGTTGTGGGGGTCGAGGATGGCGTAGGCGTTCTTCTTCACAGTGATGTAGTCGATGGCCTCCTTGTAGAGCGAAAAGTGCGTCTCGTTGAACGTGGCGCCAAGGCCGGTGGCCAAAGGGCACATGCGCTCAAGCAAGAAGGCCACACGGAACAGGTTGACCTTGTTCTTGTCGACGTGCGTGTCGACGGCCGACTGGCTGATGAACTGGTAGTCAACACCGAAGCGGCCGGGCAGGCCTGCACCGGGCGTCGACGTGGCACTCCAGACACCAAACTCGCCGCCGGACTCGGCGACACCAGCATAGTAGATGGTGGCCGTGGCAGGGCCCGCGAGGGTGGCCAGAGCAGACAGGATAGCAGAGGACTTCATTGTGAGGGAGGAAGTGAAGGAAGTTGTCGAGGCTGTCCAAAAAGAAGCCAAAGAACTGACATCGTCATCATGGCCTTTTTATATTCTTATCGTCGCCGACATAGGACGCGGACATCAGTAAAGACGGTGCGCAATCCGGAAGGGAGCTCATTTCGTGTGCCTGAATTGGTGTTCCTGGATATGGCTCTGAATTTTGTCTTTGAGATTGTCCTGGGAAATCGTTCCGAGTATCGTGCCGTCTCTCCCCATTTTTGCAATTACCCAGCCCAGTGCGGCGGCTCGGATGGCCCAGTCCTCCCCAAAAACAGGCCAAGGAGGACAGCTGACACGGCTGGAAGCCGGCCCGGCTATCTGGGCGGACTTCCTTCCTCCGCCATAATATCCTGGTTTTAGTCCAATCGCTTCTCTTGCTTTCTAGCAACCCCTTTCAGCTTTCGGCTTCCCTTGGACCCTACAGCTGCCCGCCGACCAGCTGCACGATCCACATGGCGAGGCGCACATGCAACCGTACGCGTCGTTCGGGTTGCGCAAAGTCGTCGCGTGTCACGACGGCCGCGTGCGTCTGCAGCCAGGCCTGCTCGTCCGCCAGACGGCGCTGCAGTGCGGCATTGCGCGTGACGATGAGCGCGTTGGCCTCGAGGTCGAGGCTGTAGCTGCGCTTCGTATAGTTGGAGCTACCAATGACGGAGAGGGAAGCACTCTCCTCGGGACCCTGCTGGGGCGCCTTTAACGTCACCCACAGTCCCTTGGCGTGGTAGGTCCAGCCACCTGGCGTGCCAACGGTGCCGCGCCGCCATTCTTTGAGTGTGATCGCGTCGCTGCGGTGTTGCGCCCGCACGGCGCGCAGGAAGCGGTGCGCCAGAAACGTGTAAGCATCGGGCAGCAATGAAGAGACGCCGGCCGACCCGTAAAAACCATTGGCCTGCGGTGCGGCCGTGATGACGGTGTTGTTCGCCTGGGCGGACGTGGCGAGCAGCAGCTTCGTCAGTGACGGCGCTGGGTTGAAGTAGCCAGCCGTAAAGGTCCACGAGGAGGCTGTGGCGTACTGCGGCGCAGAAAGCGTCTTCAGGACGTGCGTCAGGGCGGGGCGCTCGGTCGAGCTGTCGGGCCGCAGCAGCTGTGTCATCTGCGCAAGGACATAGACGGATGTGTCAGGTGCCTCTCTCTTTTCGCCCCGTCCGGCTCCCACACTGTCTGTAATTAGTGGACTGGTTGTGTTGGACGTGGCTGGTTCCATCAATCCCTTCAAGACGCCCGTCGCTTGCGTGACAAACGCCTTGGGCGCCTCCAGTGGCGACGGTGCCGCGTTGCTCGCGGGCCAGACCATGTTGAAGCCTTCCTCCTTGGCCTTGGTCGGCTCGATCCGGAAACTCAGCGACGCCACACCCCGCTGCAGCTTCCAGTATGTGTCCGCCAGCTCGGCCGACGCAAACACGTGGTAGCGGTCCTGCCGGTTCGTAAAGTAGTCGGTCGACAAGTTCGCGCCGGACAGCAAGATGTCGTCGTCCACACCGTATAGCTTCATGTGCTGCAGGCCCCAGCCCTCGTTGATGCGCCGCGGAATGTACTTTTTCCGGAGTCCTGTCAGGTTGGGCGTGTGGTACATGCGAATGTCGACGCGATCCGGTCCAAACTCGGCCACGAGTGGCGCCAGCAGCGATGCCGACGACGGCCGCGGGCTCTCACGCGTGCCCCGTAGTGCGTCGGTCAGAATGTGCAGCGTCAGGTCTGGGTTGGCGCGGAGGGCGCTCTGGAGCGTGGCCACCAGCTCGCGCTCAGACGTGCCAATGTAGAGCGTCGACAGAAAGATGCGCCGCTTGGCGCCGCGGATCATGGTCGTCAGCGTCTCGTAGAACTCGGCCGGCGTCTCAATCACGCGGACCTGCGAGCCGTGGATGTCGACGCGGGGCGCCGTGCGGTCGAGCTCGGCCACCAGGGGCGCGAGCAGAAGCGCAGCGGTGGCGGCGGTGGCTGCTGTGCCAGCGGCGGCGGTAGATGCGACATTGGCCACCATAGACGGCCGGAGCGGTGCTTCAGCTACAGCGGTCGAGGTGGAGGCCGACATAGACATCCGACGACAGCACCGGGTCCAGGACTGGCTGATCCATTGTGTTTTTGAGGGCGCAGAGCGCGAGCAGGAGCTGGCGAAGCGCTCACACTGCTGAGGCGGTCGAGTTGCAGCCGGCCGTGCTCGAGGCTTTTGGAGCTCTTGGAGCTGCAGCCGGGGCCGAGGAAGAGGGGCGTGTGCGGAGCATCGCGCCGCACCCCGGACAATCATGCCAGCAATTTTGAAGAAAAGAAGGTGAAGGTAAGGAAAAGAGAAAAAAGAGCTGGCCTTGAAGCTCAGTACCTGCAATTGTCGTCGTTGTTTTCGTCCGTTGATTTTCTTAGCTGTAGATTTTTAGCTGGCTTGTCGTCTTTTTGGTGGCATTTTGGTGGTGAGCAAACCAAGCTCTGTGATTGGCCAGGATGCACCCCATCGGGACAATGGGGGAAAGGGACCCACCCGCATCGCCAAACCGAAAAGCGGGAAAGATTTCGAGCATCATCAATTCGCTCGCCACGGTTCACGCTCGACGACGACTGCGACGACGACGACGACGACGGCCACGCACGACTAGCGACGACACCTTTCCTAGACAATCGCTCACCCATCCACACACCATGTCGACCATTACACGGACGCTCGGCTACATCCGCCGGATCGGTATCAAGGTGAGTCGACGACGACAACGACGACAACGACGATGACGCCGACGACGGCCACCGCCCATCCTCCCCCTCCCATGACACCGCTAACTCGCTCTTCTCTCCTTTTCTAGGAATACTGGCACCAATTGAACGTATGTTGCGCGCTGCGCCCCTGCCCCATGAACGATTGACCGAATCGACACAGGACTCTTCGACTGACGACCGCCTTCTCTACATCTAGTACATTGGTACGTTCCGAACCTCCCTCCTCGCTCCTGACCGACGACACAATATTGATTCCTCTCCTTCTTAGGTGATACCAAGGCCGGCACCCTCATCGGCGTCGACAAGTACGGCAACAAGTTCTTTGAGAACAGGCAAGAAGAGCTGCCGCGTACGTTTTTTCAGTTCTTCGAGTCCTCTTCCGCACTCTCGAGCCCGTCGCTAACCACGATATAGTCCGTACCCGCTGGGTTGACTACAAGAACAAGGACTATGATGCGTAAGTTCTCCCCTGCTGCTGTTCTTTTTGTCTTTTCGTGCCGCGCTGCGCTCGAAGGAAGGGCCGCGCACCACGTGTTACGCTCGTGTTCTTCTTGTCCTCGCTCGCTGCGCTCACTCGTATTCTTGCTAATTTGTGCTTCTACAGCTCCCAAGTCGAGCCTCTCTGGCACGCCTGGCTCGCCTACAGCGTCGACACCCCGCCGCAAAACGATCCCCTGACCGCCACCGCCAACGCCCGCTCCTGGGCCGTCCCCGAGCACCGCCCCAACTACACCGCCACCCGCGGCGCCTTCAAGACCTACAGCACCACCAAGCCCAAGATCAACGCCTGGGAGCCTGTCGCCGCGCCGCGGCAATAGACGACGAGCGGCAGAAGGAGACGAGGGACGATAAAGGACGATGGAAGACGAGCGATAGAGTGTTGTTGTGTATATATGGATGGACTCTGGCATAAAGAGTGACGAGATTAAACCTCTGAAACGGGAATAAAAAAACGTCAAAACTCTCTAAAGAAGTGAGATGTGGCTTGACAGCGGTGATTGCAGCCTATATCTCGTTTTCAACGACACGACAACATACGATGCGGGAGACAGAATGAGACGACAGACCGACATGCATCCACCATACTTTTGTGTGGAACATATTTTCACTCAGACTTGTCAAAGAGGCGCGCTCTCTCTTTGTTTGAACGAAAGATCTGGCCGACGTTGCGTAGTACTGCTATTCACACTGATAAAAAGAAAACAAGGCAAGGTACAGAGGTAACAGACGTTTTATTCCTTCAACTTCTGCAGGCCCCAATAAGTCATGCAGAGTTGGATATAGATATCCAAGAAAACGAGTAAACAACAGCAGCGGTCATCCCACGATGGGCCTCATCAAACAAATCAAAATAACAAATAGATGGGCAACATGTACAAAACGAGATATATAGCGAGGACAAATCAACGAAAAACACAACACCTCTAGACTCTAGCACCCAGCAAACTAGTTGGGGTCTGCTGGGCGGTCTATGACTCTTGTTGCTCTTGGTGGCGGTCTACTCTCTTGTGTATAAATGTTCACGAGACAAACGTCTAGGCGAGCAGAAAAGGAAATCTAGAGAGAGAGAGGGGTGGGAACAAAAGAAACAGTCTACTTAGTATCAATGGCCGATTTGATAGCTGGGGAAAGTTAGCATGAGTTTGATTTGGTGTCCGGTCTGTGAAGAAGGTGTACTTACCATCGCATGTCACCTTGGCATCGCCAAAGAGCATCCGCGTTCCTGGCATGTAGAACATGGGGTTCGGCACATCGGCGTAGCCACTGGCCAGGCCACGCTTCATCACAATCACCTGCTTGCTCTTCCATGCGTGCAGCACCGGCATGCCCGCAATCGGGCTACCCGGCTCCAGCGCAATCGGGTTGACCGTGTCGTTGGCGCCAATCACCAGCGTCAGGTCCGTGTCGCTGAAGTCGTCGTTGATCTCGTCCATCTCCAGCACAATGTCGTACGGCACCGAGGCCTCTGCCAACAGCACGTTGCACTGACCCGGCATGCGGCCGGCCACCGGGTGGATGGCGAAACGCACCTGCACGCCCTTGGCCCGCAACATCTGCGTGATCTCCGCAATCGCGTACTGTGCCTTGGCGACGGCCATGCCGTAGCCTACCACGATAATGACGGACTCGGCATTCACTAGACTCTCGGCCGTTTCTTCGACATTCGTCTGTATCACCGTGCCTTCAATCTTCTTCTGTTCGCCGTCGGCGGGCGCTGCCACTGTTCCAATGCCACCAAACAGCACATTGGTCAATGATCGGTTCATCGCTACGCACATAATGTACGACAGAATCGAACCCGATACACCAATTAGTGCGCCCACTGTTGTTAGCAGTGGGTTGTCCAACATGAGACCCTCGGCCACGAGGGCGAAACCACTGTAGGCATTCAGCACCGTGATCACAACGGGCATATCAGCACCGCCAATGGCAGATGTGGTCGTGTATCCCTTGAGGAAGGACATGGCCGTGTTGGCAGCGAGGGCGCCCGCGGCAATCGTAGGCGAGCCAGGGGCCATCGCAAGGAACGCGCCCATCGTGGCGACGTTACCGGCCAGAAGACCCGAATTGATGAGGTGACGGCCAGGCAGCATAAGCGGGCGCGACGAAGCGCGGCCCGACAACTTCATGAAGGCGACAATGGAGCCCGTAAAGGTGACACCACCAATGAGCACGCCCAGGTAGGCCGTGACGAGGTGCAGAGTGCTGGCGTGGCTCACGTCGGCCATGACGCTGCCGATGCTTGTGAGGACGGCCGCCAGACCGACGACAGAGTGCAGCGCGGCAACGGTCTGAGGCAGGTCTGTGGGTGTGATGCGGCGACCAATGAGGAGACCGGCGATACTACCAATGGCAGCGAGAGCACCGAACTGGGCCATCACATCGGGCGAGAAACCGACGGCCAGCAGTGAAGCGAGGACACCGGAGCCGACACCAAGGATACCGAGAATGTTGCCCATGCGGGCCGTGGTCTGAGAAGCAAGGCTGGAGATGGAACCAATGCAGAGCAGCGAGCTAACGAGGTAGCCGGCCTGGACGAGACCGGCAGCACCCGTTGACGCGGCTGCGATGAGGCCGCCCGTGAAGAGCGTCGCGGGGATACCGTACAGCCAGGGGTACTCAGGCGGGTCAGTGGGACGCTTGAACATGTCGAGCATGCGCTTGGTGATGACGAAGCCACCAGAGATGTTGACGAAAGCCAGCAACACGGACGCGGCACCGAACATCTGCGGGATGGTCTCGGGCAGGTAGCCGCCACCGAGGATAAAGAAGCCACCGACACCGACCATACCAGAAATCGCGTTGGTGACACTCATGAGGGGCGAGTGCAGAGCGGGCTGGACACCCCAAACGATACGGTAGCCGATAAGCGAGGCCAGACCAAAGATGAAAGCGTTGCTCATGAACAGAGGGCCAGTCATCTTGCCGAGCGCGAGCGCACCCGTCATGCCACCGGTAACGAGGCCAACTTCGCGCGAGACCTTTTGGAAAGGTGTCAGGGGGATGACCTCCTCAACAACAATCTCCTTGGGCTTGGGCGGGGGCGGGGGCGGCGCAGGGCGCGGGGCCGTGGGGACGACCTCGCCATTCTGGGTGACAATAGAGCCGCGCACGACTTCGTCAGTGAAGTCGACACCGTACTCCTTGTCGACAGGGGCCATGGACAGCAGGAACTTGGTGACGTTGTTCGAGTACAGGGTAGAGGATTGTGTGGGCAGGCGCGAGGGCATGTCGGTGTAGCCGATGATGGTGATGCCCTTGTAGTTAGCTAGCTGGCCGGGTACCGTCTGCTCGCAGTTGCCGCCAGCCTCAGCAGCCAGATCGACAATCACGGAGCCAGGCTTCATGTGGTCAATAACGTAGGTAGGGAGCAGCTTGGGCGCGGGCTTGCCGGGGATCAGGGCGGTGGTGATAATGATGTCAACCTCCTTGGCCTGCTCGGTAAACAGCTTCATCTCGGCATCGTGGAACGCCTTAGACATCTCCTTGGCGTAGCCACCGGCACCAGAGCCGTCCTCTTCAACGCCCTCGACCTCAACGAACTCAGCACCAAGGGACTGGACCTGTTCACGGGTAGCGGGCCGGGTGTCGAAACCGCGCACAATGGCGCCCATGCGGCGGGCCGTGACAATGGCACTCAGGCCAGCGACACCGGCACCAATGACGAGGACCTTGCTGGGCGGGATCTTGCCTGCGGCCGTGGTCTGACCAGTGAGGAAACGGCCAAAGTGGTTGGAGGCCTCGAGGACGGCCTTGTAGCCGGCAATGTTGGCCATGGAACTGAGGGCATCGAAGACCTGGGCGCGAGAGATACGGGGGATCATGTCCATGGCAAAGCTAGTGACTTTGCGGGCGGCCAAGAGGTCCACGAGCTCCTTGTTCTGGACGGGCTGAATAAACGAGATGAGAGTCTGACCGGCGCGGGCGTTGCCAGCCTCGGCCAGGGTCGGGCCGCGGACCTTGAGCACAATGTCGGCATCCTTCCAGACGGCAGCGGCGCTGCCCACAACGGTGGCACCGGCTTGTTCGTAGGCGGCATCGAGGAAACCAGCCTCGGCGCCGGCGCCGCGCTCAACAATGACGCGGCCGTAGCCCTTCTTGAGCAGAAGAGCGACGTTCTGCGGCGTAAGAGCAACACGACGCTCGTTGGGGATGATCTCACGGGGCGCGCCCACGGTGAGCTTGGCATACGGCGTGGTCGGTGGGAGAACCTTGGTGGAGAAGGCAGCGGTGGACTGAACGGCGGTGGAAGGCGACTGGGGGGGCGGCGGGCCGGAGAGGACCGAAGCATGGCGCGCGAGCTGCAGCGACTTGACGGCATGGCGGGGCAGCACGGTCAGGGCGAGCGAAGAGGAGGAAGAGGGCGAGCTGAGGGATGCCGTAGGCACGGTTGATGCCGCAGTGCGACGGGACCGGCCGAGCGAGTTGTGCCATTTGCGTGGGGGAGCATTTTCTGGGATGTTAGCTATGTGCAACCTGGGGCGGCTAATTGCCCAAGCTATTTGTCCAGAACTGTGCTCCTTGTACTTACCACAGACACGGCGCACGCAGCGGCGGGACAGCCGCTCAACGGGAGCCGGCAGCGGGATGGCCGTGTGGGCCACGGCCGGGCGCACGAGCAAGGACCATGAAGCTGCCATTGGTGGAGGAGAGCCGGAGAGGGTCCTGGACCGAGGGAGGAGGAGGAAGAGAAAGCAGCTGTGGCGCGCTGCAAAGGAGTTTGATTGGCCCTGCTCCTTTTATGCTTTGAAGAGGAGAGGGGGAGAGGGTGGAAGAAAAGGACGAAGAAGAAGAGAAGAAGAGGAGGAAGAGAGCAAGCTCTCGAGATTGGAAGCCCCTCGCAGGAAAAGAGTCAGAGATCGGCTGGCTGCAAGCACAAGCTCCTGTGCGTGAACGGCGTCCCCACACGGTGTGTTAGCCGGGGCGCATGTAAAAAAAATATGTTGAAAAATAAAGCGATGGTAAAAAAAAAAGAAAAGAAAGCTAGTGGAGCGCGTTCGGTTGGTGGTGACGAAAAGGCTCGTGTAAGTTGTAAACCGGGACCGGGCGGCTAGGGCGAGGAAGCAAGGGGGACGGCTTTGACAGGGTAGGTGACAGCGAGGCGGCTGGCCTGGCCGTGTTATTGAGGTGAGGCGTCGGTGAATGCCGATGCGTGCGATAGTCTCGAGAGTGTCTACCGTCTGAGGAATCTTGAGCCTTCTCGTTCTCCTGTCGCTTCCTGATCTTGCTCTCTCGTCTCGCCTACTCTTCAGCCTTGCACCCGCACCGGCCTGGGCCCAAGGGCAAGTCTATTGCCGAAAAGCGGAGACCAGCGCTAAAGCGAGAAAAGAGGCGTGGAACTTCAGACCGGAGGCGTTTGTAAGGCAGAGAATGGGACGTGGGCAGGACAAAATGGCAACAAAATGCCTCCAAAAAAGTGACGATGTAGGAGTAGGAAAGAGGAAAGAGGAGATGGGTGAAGAGAGGAAGGCTCCGCGGGGATCTCGGCCAGCTAAGGCTTTGCAGATGAAGGAAAGAGCACCTCCTCATTTACAACGGCGGCGGTTCGCTCTTGCTGTAACAAAATAACAGGCACAGTACAAGCACTAAAAAGGGCAGGCACCCACCCACGCGAATCCACCCACACACGGGGAGACTTCCCCTTCTCCGCGAGGCGCAAAACGACACAGAAAGACGGGGAGAAAACGTTCCTTCCCTTTTGCTCGACTTCTTCGTTCGCGTGGCACAACAATTCACTTATTCTAGAAAGAACGAACGATCGGGGCTTCAAATCTGGAAAGTACGGACATTTTTTTGACAGGCAGGAAGGTGAGACAAGCACCTTTCCATTTGTCCACCTAGTCGATCGCACACACTTTTCCTCGCCCCTGCATGCAACCACCACCACAATGACAACCGCTTGCAACCACCACAATGACAACACCCATATTACCAGCTTCTTGCGCCCGCGTTTCCCCCGCTTTCCCAGTTTTGGGTCCGCGTGGGCAAAGCCTCATCCTCACTCCCTCTTCAACGAAATACCCGCTCTTCTCACCCTCCTCTTTGTTCCTTGATGACCTCCCCTCTTCGAATCCAGGAACAGCCGCAAATGGCAATCAATAGAAAAGATTCTTTGGTACGATCCGTTGACATGACGCCCTTCTTTGGTAGTGGTGGTCCCTGGATTTCTATTCTATTGTTCTCGTTTCCCAGGGTCTCGAGATGCTCTCACAGGGCATGGATGGCACGCGCCCTCGACACCAGTGGTCTACGTATGCCGCGCCGCACAAAGAGGAGACTGACAAAATGCGGGGGAACAAGGATAACACGCAACGCACGGCAGACGCGGGTTCTTCTTGTTCTTGTGTCCGTGTACTCCGTACTTGTCCAAGTATGCGCACTCGTCTTTGCCCTGCTTGTGCTCTCACTCTCACCTGCCGGATCTGACGGTAACGCGCATGCGACTTGTGTCTTTCAATCGCTACGTTGTATGGCAAAGCCCCTCTTTCGCCCATCGCCATCGAAACCCATTCTTTCTCGAAAGAGAGAAACTGGGCGGTTTCTTTCGTGTGTATCTTGTTCAGAAAGGGTTATCTATTTTACTACCCTCTCTGGCACGACGCTCGTGGTGGCCAATCGATGTTTGTTCTCGAACCCGGAGTTCTTGGGTAAATGGTCCTGGCTTGAGAGGGGTAGGAGATCGTAAGAGAAGCGAGATACTCCCTGCTTCTGCCGTCACCTTCCTCAAGTAGCATCCTGGCGCTGTGCGTTCTGTCGGCTGGTTTCTACATCGGGAAACCCGGCTGGCTGCTTGGCAATATCGGAAAGACCTCGTGGGGGGACAGCAAGGAGCAGAAGTATGCTCTTCCTCACAGGATGTGGGCGCCGGCAGTCCATCTGGCAGGACAGCATCTCTGTGTGTCAATCTGCTGTGTCTCTGTTTTTGTCCTGCAGTGGCACCACTTTGTAGCGTGCAGCCCTCTTTTGGTTTCCTCGACGTACGCAGTTCGAAAGCCCTTCGTAATTTGCAAAGATTTTTCTTTTGTATTTTCTTACGTCCCGCTCGTAGTATCCCAATAAATGTCCTGTCCTACCTGTCCTCCCTGAGCCCAGAGTCGACAGAGAAACCAAAATCAAAAAAAAAAAAGACAAGACGCGACTCGGCACGCTCTTTGCCAACGCCATGCTACCACTCCACTCTACACATACTCTCGACACCGTCTATAGAACACCGTCTACTTCTCCACCGGCTTCTCCCGCACCGGCAACTCCTTGATCTCCCCCGTCGCGACCGTGGCCGCATCCGCAGGCTTGGTGCCGGCAGCCTTTTCTGCAGCCTCCGCGGCCTTGGCCGCCGCCTTCTTGGCCTTCTTCTTGTCCTTGTCGGCCTGCTTCTTCTTCTTCGCCGCGGCCTCAGCCTCCCGCGTCTCGGACGTGCCGCCGAACTTCTCCTTCCACTCGGCCACCTTCTTGTCGTCGATGCGCGTAAACAAATAGGCGGCCTTGCCGATCTTGTGACCGGGCTTGATAAAGGCAGGGTCAAAGGCGTCCGGGATCAGCGGCAGCGGCACGTTGAGCTGCTCCGCAATCGAATCCGAGGTTGACGGCGTAAAAGGCGACAGGATGGACGCGAGCAGGCCGCAGAGCGACAGCGCGTAGCCAATGACGGTCTTGGTGCGCTCCGGCTCCTTCTCCAAGCTGGCGTTGTCGAGGCGGTACTGCAGCAGCGTGTTGCCCTGGCTGGAAATGGCGGTGGCCTTCTCGAGGCCGCTGCGCAGGTGCACGGCATCCATGTCGGTGATGTACTCGTCGAGCAGCTTCTGGACGTCGCCGACCCACGCGGCAAAGTCAAAGGACTCGTCCTTGTACGACGTGGAGTACTCGGGCACGACGCCGTCGAACTTGGCGTTGACAAACTTGACGATGCGGTTGACAAAGTTGCCAATGTTGGCGAGCAGGATCGCGTTGTTGGCCTGCACGAACGAGCTCCACTCGAACTGCGTGTCGCTGCTCTCGGGCCGCGAGCTCAGCAGGTAGTAGCGGAACACCGACGTCGGGATGCCGGTGTCCTTGGCCTGGTCGCCGAACACGCCGACCGACCGCGACTTGGAGAACTTTGTGTTTTCGTAGTTGAGGTACTCGGTCGTCGAAATGTTGTGCACCATGTTCCAGTTATCGCCCGTGCCAAGCTCGCACGCGGGGAACGTCACCGCATGGAACGGCGTGTTGTCCTTGCCCATGAACTGGTACAGCTTCACGTCCTCCGTCTTCCACCACTCTTGCCAGTATTTCTCCGTGTAGCACGCCGTAATCGACGGGTATCCAATGCACGCATCGAACCACACATAGATCACCTTGCCCTCGTAGCCCGGCAGCGGCACCGGCACGCCCCACTTCAGATCGCGGGTGATCGAACGCCCCTCCAGGCCCTTGTCCAGCCACGACTTGGTGATGGCAATTGAATTGGGCGACCACTTGCCCTCCGTGCTGGCCTTGGCGAACCACTCGTTGATCTGGGGCTGCAAGCGGTCGAGCGCGAGGAAGACGTGCTTGGTGTCGCGGGGCACGGGCGGCTGGTTGACCTTGCAGACCTTGCAGCGCGGGTTGATCAGCTCAAACGGGTCCAGCAGGTTGCCGCACGAGTCGCACTGGTCGCCGCGGGCGTCGTCGTAGCCACAGCGCGGGCAGGTGCCCTCCACAAAGCGATCGGCCAAGAAAGCGTCGTGAATCTCGCAGTAGGGCTGCGTGGTGACGCGCTCCTCGAGCCACTTGTTTTCCCAGAGCTGCAGGAAGATCTCCTGGACAATCTTGGTGTGGAAGTCGGTGCTGGTGCGGCCGAAGTAGTCGAAGTTGATCTGGAAGTCGTCGTAGATCTGCTTGTGTAGCTTGTGGAACTTATCGCACAGCTCGCGGGGTGTGATGCCCTCCTCGAGGGCCTTCGTCTCGGTCGCAGTGCCGTACTCGTCGGTGCCGCAGATGTAGAGCGTCGGGTTGCCGCGCTGCTTGGAATAGCGGGAGAAGCAGTCGGCCGAGAGCGTCGATCCGATAATGTTGCCGAGCTAGACTGATGTTAGTATGAGGCTTACAAATGAGCTTCTTCCTTGTATCTCGTTTGATATCGACGTACATGCGGCACGTTGTTGACGTATGGGAGCTAGGAAAGAGAAATGTTAGCATCATCTTCAGTAACGTAGGTCAATGGAGCTCGATAGCTGCCCGGAGCAAACAGAAAGAGGGTCGGGAGATCAGGCACATACAGCGCTCGTAATCAGAACGTTCTTCTTGCCCTTGACGGGGCGGATGACGTTGTCGGCGTCGTCCATGGCGAATGCAGATGTGCGGAAATCGAGGATGCTGAAAGATGCGTGGTGAAGGAGGGAGAAGAGCAAGAGAACGTAGAGAAACGAGAAAAGAAAGACAAAGTAGAAAAGGCAGTGGCCAAAACGCGCTGAGCGGCGAGTATAAAAGAAGGGGAGAGAATATGCAGATGGCAAACAGAGCAGGGAGTGAATGAGGAGGCGACGAAAGAGGTGAGGTGTGACTCTCACTTTCGTTTTGGGGCGAGCGTGTTCCAGAAGGAGAAAGAGTCACCAGGCGCAAACGCTGTTCTGGCGCGAACAAAAAAAAATTGGTGCGGGGAGTCTGCAAAGGAGGGGTTGTGCTACATACAGGGCCCTGCTGGTGCCATCCGGCTTGGGCCTAGACCCACTAAATAACGACATGCCAGACAGCCCGTTTCACTAAAGCTCGCCGCGGAACAGTGGGCCGCCGGGATGGGAGATGATCGGAGCGCCCCAGGGTGCCGGAAACGCACATTCAACTGACGCATGGGACTATTTGCATGAGAGATACCACTTTAGAGAGTCTAAATGTATATATTTAAAGTAGAGTAGACGGAGAAGCATTAGGCAATTCGCTGAATATTCAGGCACGATACCAAGATAGCTGGCGAACAGCGACCTTGCTGTGTATTTCAATACTTACAAAAGACATCTCGAGTTGAAAAGACGGCGGCAAGATTTGTACTGTAGTCCTCGTAACAGCCTTTGAATAAATTGATAAGCACATTTTACTTGGTGGAAAGGGTGGCGAGAACAATTCAATTCGAGTTGCCCATCCAGGGGGAATCAACATGACAAAAGTTGGGTCACGTGCGCGCTCAAGCAACACCAAAATCGCATGCGGCAACCCCACGCACCAAAACTCACCGATGGTTCAACGACAACCACAGAAAGGTCACAAACACAAAACAACCACTTCACAATGGCGGCCAACACGGATGACCCGTTCAACGATCTGTTCTCCCTTGAGGACGGCTTTTACGACGAGGGCTTCCGCCAGGGCCATGCTGACGGCGAGCGCGCCGGCAAGATCGAAGGCCGCACACTCGGCCTCGAGAACGGCTTCAAAAAGTTTGTCGAGGCCGGACGGCTGCAGGGCAAGGCTGTCGTGTGGTCACACCTCGCCCTCGACAAGACAAGTTCCCGAGGGACGGGGGCGGCGAACACCCGCCTCATTAAGAACCTCCGCACGTTCTACGCGCTGGTCGAGCCCGGCACGCTGCCGACGACCAACACGGACGAGGCTGTCAATGATGTGGACGACCGTGTGAAGCGGGCGCAAGCCAAGGCACGGGTGCTGGAGAAGATCGTGGGCGAGCTGGCCGGCACATCGGTGCCTGCAGCTCCAGCTACCACGACGGAGACACCGGAGGCGTCTAGCTAAAGGGCATCTCTCGGAACGATTGCAAAACAACATGGATGGCGGCGTCAACGGCGTTTTTGGGCTTCTTCTGCATTATTTGCATTTCGGGAGCATGGTTAGGCATGGCCAAATCGGACGGAGTCGGCTAGGTTGGATACCGACAGATACCATTAGATAGCGGCACCTACTGGTCGATAGACGTTGATATATGCCCAGGGTCTTGGGCACGGGTGATGATAGCAACGAGCATTTTGTTTTTTGTCAGAGACAAACAATAATTTCTTATCTCTTGCGCTTACTACTTCTGTATTCCCTGGTCTCACTATGCAATTATGTACACACTCCATCACTCCATCTAAACAACAAAGGAAAGGACGAGACCGTCTACTGGAACGTCCGGCACGGGTATCTGTTGATTGTTAGCATTGTGACCAAGAAATATGGTGATTGAAGTCGAGAGGATCAGGGGACAAGAACTCGTCACTCGTGACGTGTCTGTGTACGCACTCTTCGGGGTACGTCTGCTCGGGAACCAGCTCGTACTTGTGCACGTCCCACGCGCCGCTGGTAAGGCTCTGTCCGCTCGGCAGCGGCGGCAGGCCGTTGACAAACAGGTCGGTGGCGACAGGCGAGGCGGTCGCCGAGGTCTTGGCCAGGAACGCACCCAGGCCCTCCGTCTTGCCCGCCTCAGTGGCGGCGACGAGCGCCTGCGAGCCGGCCTCGCCAATCAGCTCCGCCTTGGGCGCAGCGGCGCTGCCGACCGACAGCAGGGCGACGGCGTCGGCCTGGTTGACGACGCTCAGGCGCGGGTAGTTGCGGCGGGCGTCGCGCTTCCAGTAGGGGTTGCCGGCAATGTCGCCAGCGGGGACGGTGACGGGGTCGGTGATGCCGAGGGGGTCCTGCTGGCCGGGCGCCGGGGTGCGGTAGTAGGGGTTGAGGGGCACACCGTTGGAGCGGTTCTTGTCGAGCGCCATGAGGCGGCGGAAGCCCTCCCAGATGCCCTTGCTCTGCAGGGTTTGTTTCTGTGGATGTTAGTGGGAGCCGCACCAAAAGGAAGGAGAGAAGAGGGTGGCAGTGTACGAAAGACGTACCTGGGAGATGCTGACGACGTGGCTCGCCGAGGTGACGGCCTTCGCGGCCGCCTTGGAAGCCATTGTCGCGAGAGGATGAGGAATCGTCGACAGGTAATGTGGATGGAGCCGGTGGTGGGTGGCGGGATGTCGTCGAAAGGGCGAGGGCGGAGTTTCCAATTGATCCCGACGTGACGTTGTTCGCTCGTTTCAATTGACGAAGCTCGATTTTCGCGATGGCCGTTCTTCCGTAGCCGAAAAGGCGAAAAGTGGGGTGCCAGCTGGCAGCGGGCTGGCAAGCCGCCTCAGATGACAGTGCGCAGAATGCGCAACACCTTATTGGTCTAATTTAGTCGAGGAGGGATAACGCGGCACTCTTTTGGCGGACATAAGCCCTGGAATCGACTCAACCAGGCGCAAAAAGCTCGCAAGGCGAGCGCTGGATGATGGAATACTCTGAACAGCGGAGGATTGGCGAATTGACCGCCCCGGGGCGGGGGCGGCCGCTGGTCATGTCTTGCATGCATGGAGCTATGGCTGGTGCACTCCGTAGATGCCTGCATCCAGCGGCCTTTGCCGGTCTCGGTCGTTGCTGGACACAAGGTGCATATAAGGCAAGCGCGCCCGAGTCGAAGTGGCTCTTTCCCTCGATAAATCAGCAATCGCATCTACCTTCAACAGCATCTATTCTCCTCTTCTCATTCCTTCCATCGACATTCTACGACGTAAGATTACCTATCCCTCAATCACCACCACCGACCGCTACCATGGCTGTAAGTATTGCAACCTCTGACCACTCTGCGTCGTATTCTCACCAAGAGCTTCCCCCTCGTCTTTACAAAGTCGCCCTGCCCTTCGCCCCCTTCCCTCTACTCCGTAGGCTCTCTCCCATACCTTTCCCCTTCCATCCCGCCCCCTTGAGAAAGAGCCTCGTCGCCCCTGATTGGCCCCCATCGCTCTTTCCCTTTCCCCCAGCGATTGGCCATAGCTCGCGCGGGCAAAGCTCTCCCCTGACTAGGGCCGAGTCCAGGCCCAGACTGGCCGTTTTTGCTGGTGCTCTCTCTCACCGTTCGCCGCGTGCGCACAACCCACGTTCGCATCGCATTGCGCTCTTCCTAGCTCCCCCAGCCATCTCCTCCGTCTACGCATCCCCCCCCCCTCTGCCCTTCTGACTCCCCTTCCCCCCCCCGTTTCTCTCGAGTCAGGTTTCTTTTTTCTTTCACTTTTTTTTCTCCTTTCCAACTGCCTCCTTTTGTATGTCGTAAAAAAGCAAGCTTCTTCATCTCACCTTTCGCATTCCCGTTCTCATCCCAATTGTCATCTTGCAATTGATGCTTTGTAACACTACATTGCGCCATCCTTTTTTCCTCTCGCGCACCTCGTTGCGCATATCTCCCGTTCTCTCCCTCGCCTTTTCGTCCCAATCTCCCTCTTCTCCCTCACATCTGCCCATCATGCCTATGGAGCTGCGCAAGCGCAAGGCGCCCGAAGCGGCGCCTGTCGCACCCGTCAAGAAGGCGGCCAAGGCCGCCGCTCCCAAGCCCAAGGCCGAGAAGCCTGCCAAGGTGGAAAAGGCCGCTCCCAAGGCCGCTCCCAAGGCGGCCGCCAAAGCTGCAACTGCTAAGAAACCCAAGGACGCTTCCGCTCCCGCACCGCCGTTCCCGGCTGTCGGCTCCACCATTGACCTCGAGGGCTTTGGCGGCGAGATCGAGACCAACGACGGCACCAAGACCACGCTCAAGGCCCTCGTCGACGCCAGCAAGTCCGGTGTCGTCCTGTTCACCTACCCCAAGGCGTCCACGCCGGGCTGTAAGTACCTTTCCCTTCCTTGGGCGGTTGCTGTGTTCACCACTGACGCTCAAAAAGGCACCAAGCAGGCTTGCCTGTTCCGCGACGAGTACACGCCGCTGACCGCCGGCGGTCTCGCCATCTACGGCCTGTCGCACGACACGACCGAGGCCAACACCAAGTTCCAGACGAACCAGAAGCTGCCGTACCCGCTGCTGTGCGACTCGGCCCAGACGCTCATTGGCGCCATTGGCCTGCGCAAGTCGCCCATCAGCACGGCCGTGCGCGGTGTCTTTGTCATTGACAAGTCCGGCAAGGTCCTGGCCGCCGAGGCTGGCTCCCCCGATGGCACCGTTGCCACGGTCCAGAAGATTGTCGAGGAGAGCAAGTAGCGTGTGAACATGAAGGGCGGTATGTCGTACACTGTCAGTAAACCAAGACCGGCCAGGGCGGCTCTGTAAAACAATCCCCGATAATAAAATATAATAAAAATTAAGATGTATAAGAATCTGTCTCAAAGAAAAACGAGGGGATATTACAAAAGGGATGCCGAATACCGAAACAGCGGTGGAAGGGAAATATAACGCAAGGAGAAATGCCCAAAACTGGAAGATAGGCGCCGTTCATTCGCAAGAGCGAGACCCTATCCTCACCCATCATATCAGTGCTCATGTTTGCAGTAAGGAAAACGCCTCAAAATGCTCGCTTAGTCGTTATCCTGGCTAGTGTGTGTCGTGTAATGTTTTTCCCTGTAAGAGATTCTCTCTATCTTCATGTTTTTTTTTTTCTTTTTCGTTCATCTGTGCTCAAGCCCCATCTGCAGCATCCTCCGCATGGACCACGTAGCGGCCCTCCGGATTGTCCCAGTCAGCTAGCAGCTGGACCTCGCCATTGTTCTGCGACTGGTGTGACTGTTGTGGCATCGTCTTCAGCCGTGGTGGTGGCGGTGGCAGCATCTGGCCCGGTGCCTGTGATAGATCCTGCATCTGATTGCCGTCGGTATGGTCGGGGCTGCTCGTCGTAGCACGTGGTGTCGCGTGGCCGGCGTCTGCATCGCTTGTCCCGTTTGCGCCATTTACCCCGTTTGTGCCGCCTGCGTGGATGGCTAGCTGGACCATCTCCGTGCCCAGAGACCCTCTATGGTCCAATTTTGCGTCCGCGACGACCAGTGCCGGGTCCGCCACTGCCTCATACTCGGGCAGGGAGTCAACCTCGCGTTGGGGCAACACCGGGTCTGCCCAGTCCGCTCCATCGGTTTCGGTCCTCTTAGCAATCGCTTCCTCCATGGTTCGGTTGATCGCCCACTCGTGCGCATTAAACCCGTTGCCGCCTCTGGCAAACATGCCGTCGTCCATATCGAGAGGAAACCGGTCGTTATGCAAGAGCGGTACATCCTCCATGTCGCGGTCCGAGTACTCGCCCAGCGAGGCCATGTTACTGGCCATGGAGTCGATGCTGCTGGATCTCTGCTGGCGCTTCAGTGGAGATGTTGGCGATGCTTCTTCGGCGGGCTGGCGCTTCTTATCGCGTGGGCTCTCTTCCAACACTTCCTGCTTAAAGAAGCGGTTGTCAAATCGAACAAACGTCCGCAGTGCGCCCGACAGGGCCGTATTTTCCTCGGCAAGTGACGCATCGTTACTGTACACCAAGATCGGTGTGCTCGTTTCTTGGAAGACCGATGCCCGTGCAACGTCTACAGTTGTTTTCTGTGAAATACTGTCAGCACTCGGGGGTAAACAATAAACAAAGTTGCACATGGAAAGACAATGTACTCACCACCACAGTGATAGGCGTAGCATCCCTAGCGTTGTATGAAACCATCCACCACTGGTCAACTCCTGCCGCCGTGGCCCGTGACGGTGGTGGCACGGCCTCAACGTCCTCTTCCGTTTTCTTTTCTTTACCCTTGCCTTCAACCTCAGCCTCGGCATGGTCGTCACCTTCGACAGCCTCTCCGTCTCCAGACTGAGGCTGTGGTTGCGTTTCACGCCGGCAAAAGTAAAACTTGTCGGGCGATACGACGATGCCGCGCAGCGAGTATTTGCTCGTAGGGTGCCAGTTCTCCTCCCCGGATGGCACAGTGTATTTCCGTCGGAGACGTCGGGAGAGCTCCACAAGCGATTCTCGTTCATACTCGAGTTCTATAGAACAAAATGGTTAGGAAGTGACGAAAAAGAGCGCGGAGAAGATAAGAGAACATAAACATGGGGAACGTAGGGAAAGGGTTGGAAGAGTCGACCTACTTTTAATCCTCTTGTTTATGCTGATGAGCTTGTGGCGGTGAACAGTGATCTCGGCCAGGAACATCCGCAACATGTCCTTCTCCTCGGTGGTTACCGGCTCGGCCGCGTAAATTTCGGCTACGCTGTAATCAAACGGCTCGGCCGTGTTTTGCGCCGCCTTATACCGGCCCCATACCATTTGCGTCCTGTACTGCCATTCTTTCTGAATCGCAAAAGCTATCGCCTGTTCGGAAAGGGTTATCCTATCCCTAGGCACAGGCGGGGTTTCCGATGTGTCGAGAAAGGTCGTTATCTTGTCCCTCGCCGCGTCGATTTTCCGAATCGCATCGTACACTTTCTGAAGCTGTACTTGAATCTCCAGGGCGCGACTGCTGTTCTCATTCATGTAGCGGTCTGTATACAGCAGCTCGGGAACGTCAAACGGCTCCTCGAAAGGCATCTTCTTGGTCGTGGTCAAACGCAAAATCTGCACGGGGGCCACCTTTGTAAGGACAGCCATGCTCGCATCGCTGACATTCACATGCGAAACACTGGGATCAAATCGATACAGATCTTCCCAGTAGATCACATCGATTGCACTGTACAGGTCATGCAAGCCGAACAGGATGTTGCTGTCCTCCACCTTAATTTCGAGGATGGCGTAAGACTCGGAACGGAGTGGGACGCCCATATGCTTGATGCCCATAAGTTGAACATCAGCAAAGAAGTGGTGCAGGATCTCGGGCAGGTCCAAGCGCCGCGCAGCCTCAAAGAACTTTTGGCTTGTCTCCATGCCATAGCATTCCTTCATCGCCATCGTATCGGTGAGATTGTCCGCGGTGCCGTACGCTCGATCGGTATTGTCGAGGAAGGCCATCAGTCGGTGGACCTCTTCGACGAAGTCCCGTACAAACTCCGAGTCCATCCTTGGGCCGCTGTTAAGTCGCCCGCCGTCGGTAATGTTACTACTGTCTGTGTCGTCTTCGTCGCTGTCAATCGTAGTGACAGTGGTCGTCGTCGTTGTCGTCGCCATACGGATGCCGTCTTTGTCGGGCAGGCCCAGTGGCTCTATCCGGCTGCCCTTCCACCATTCGGGATTCTGGCCGTACGTGGCCGGCTGCAGGCCTGAGCGCAGCAGTGCGTTGCGGGCAGCGGGGATGGCGTGAAGGATTGTGAGCAACGCTCCAAGCGACGAGGCCTCGATGCCCGAACGCCGGCTCCGCAAAAACACGGGGACACCGGGTTCTCGCTTCCGACCAGATGGTGGGGGTTCCAGAACCTCCGGGCTTGCGCGCACCATGGCCCACTGGTCTGGGTCGTACGCCTCGCGGTTGGCCGGTCCGAAGAAGGGGAGTTCAGTCGGGATAATCACATCGTGAGACATGGTGATACCGGTCTCTTGTGGTGTATGCAGGCCGGACATAGCGGCCGACTCGGCCAGCGCCCTCTCCAAGTCCTTGTCGGCCTGATCCATAGACCTGGGCGCGCCAACGTCATGTGCTGCCCAATCTGCCATTCTGCTGAGAGGCGACTGGGCACGCGATGGTGGACGCGACGGCGGGACCGAGTGGAACTGGGAAGGCGAAACGCCGTGGATAACAGATGCGCCGCCGTTGTCGTCGGGGCCTTGGATGTTGAAGCTCGGCAGGGGGCTGTCGTTGAAGCCGTCGCGGTCGCCAATAAACGATGTCTCGTCCCATGTATATGTTTGCCGGAACTAAAAGGTGTACAAAGATGTTCAGTTAGAGATTATGTAGAACAAGAGGAGACAAAAGACAGCCGCGTAGCGTCTCGACAATGCTGCACCTTTGATGGGTCGTCGTAGAAGGCAAGAACAACATCTTGGACACTCCCAGACTTGGCCTGGATGGAAAGAAGAGGGCACGGTTAGCTTGGCAAGAGTCCATGTTTACGCTTCAGCATTGAGTCGCTCCTGCCTCGCGCATCGTCCGGTCCGCGCAGCTGAAGTCCCATCTGGGAAGCTACGACGGTAGGGCGGCGGGAGGCAAGGAAGCAGCGACGCAATGCACCCCAGGAGCAACCAACCTTAAGAGCAGCAATGACGATGTTACGGTCATCGATGGGGTCGAGGTTGGCAAAATCGCAGACCTCTGCAATGGCCACTTCGGATGGGTCCTCCATGATGACGGCTTAGCGGAGACGGAGGCTGAAGAGAGAACGAGAAGGCGAGCGTGAAGGCAGCGAGCAGCACACAGCTGCAAGCTGGGGCGGGGAGGAATGAGAAGGCTCCGTTCGAGGAGATCGGGGTGTGTCGAAGGAAGGAAGGAGGAAGTCGCGATGGGCGGACGAAGGCGCGGCAACGGTGGCTTCGGTGGCTCAGCTCGGGGAGTTGTTGTCGGCAGTGTCGTAGGTAACGGAATGGCGGCGCGATGAGGCAGAAGGGACGATCGGCCAGAAAGAGAGCGACAAACGCCGCGAAGAAAGAGGAGAAAGGAGGGGGAACAAGCGAGGGAGGAACGAGGGGAGCTGTTTGGTCCCCGAGCTTCGATGCAGCCAGGCAGCAGGAAAGCAAGGAAAGAGAGAAGAAATGCGAAAGAAGGATGCACGGTGTAAACAAAACTTCTGAGAAAGAAACGCTTTGCGATGCTAGATTGACGGGAGGCGTTGCATCGAAGTCAGGCTGATCGCAATGATTTGAAGGAGAGCCGTCGACGGTGCGTTACGTGTGCTAGATGAGAGTTAATGTGTGGTGACGTTGGCTTTGGTAGCTCGATCTTTTTCGCTGTAGGCGGCGACGGAAAGACCTCCGCCTCTTTGTGTCCAGGTGTATTATGGAGTAGCTGGGCGGCAAAGAGCGGACTTGGGAGCCTTGCAGCAGCCTCCCAACGCCTTAGGGGGTCTAGCGGCTCACGTTGCAGCGGGCGTCTCGCTGTCTCGTTTATTGTTCTGGGGGATACGCCTGTGAATGGCGGCTCCCATTGGGCGGTAGCGCCAATGGGTGATTACAACACTTGTGGGTGCTCACGCCGCCAACATCTAGTCGAGACCCGTGCATCCCAGGCATGCGAAGAAGCGCACTATTACGACGTATTGTCGCTCCACTCTGGGGAAGGCGAAGACATTGGAGTGGCAGCCTGAGTGAATAAGTAATTACGCCATACACCGAAGGCTGCAGTATTCTTCTCATCATATTCAAGGAGAATACGGAGAACATGCAACCTCCGAACGTCAGCAACATGACGGAAATGACGGATATTAGCATGGACACCGGATCAAAGTGGGATTGAGAAAGAGAGACGGAGAGGAAACGGATCACAGAAGACACAAGAAATATAACGCCGTCTATAAACACTGAACCACCGCATGATCTTTCCAAATACCAGGCATAGCAAAGCCCTTCGGTAAAACGCCAAATAAAGTACAAAATCATATACAAAGATCAAACCGACAAAACACCACCAGATGTGCGCTATGCGATAGAAAGAGGAAGGGAGGCCTTCAAAAAAGGGAATAATGGCCAAGGAGGCCAGGGGAAAGAAGCGTCAAGACCAGAACACCACGCTGAAAGGGACTGAAGTGGGCGGCGAGCAGGAAGACAAAGAGCAAGGTCGGACACACAGGGCCATTTACTCGGTGTGGTCGTCGTCGCTTTCGTCTTCTCTGTCTTGGTCGTCGTCGTCGTCGTCATCGTCGTCGGGGCCGACCTCCTCGTCGCTGTCGCTGCCAAAGTCCAGTTCCTCGTCGTCGCTCTCGGCCCAAAACGCGTCGTCGTTCTCTTGCTTCTTGGCCGGCGGCTCCTCCACAAAGGTCGTCGGCATCACAAAGCCGGCCGGGATGTCGCGCTTGGACCGCTCGACGGCGGCGGCTGCACGCACGCGGTACTGGGCGTATTGGTCGCGGTACAAGACGCTGGCGTCGACGTTGGCGGGTGAGTTGATCTCCGGGTTGTCTAAGAGCAGAAGGATCGAGAGCATGACGGATTCGACACCCTGGAGTGGTGACCAGCGCTCACCAGCCTGCTCGCCGGACATGATGTCGTCGCCCGGGCTGTGGAGGATGGAGATGCAGAGGCGGCCGTCGGGGTACACATTCGGGTGGAAGATGGTCGGCGTGAAGCGGAAGACTGGGGGCTTGTAGGGATAGTCGGTAGAGAAGCGGATCTCGCCCTGAATTGTCGCGTTAGCATTTCAAATTCCTCGTCTCGATCTCGGCCTTTCTTGTAGGCCTGTCTGGTCCTCCGACTGCCTTACATTAAAGTAGCCGCCGTGAAAGTCGCTGTCTGGGTTGATAATCATCAGACTGACACGCCACCGGAAGAGGTCATCGGCCTGGAAGAGTGCGGTGTTAGCGTGCATGTCCATCGCGTGCTCGTTGTTTTCCCTGCGTACGAAGTCGTCCGAGAGAGAGACAAACCTCGATATTCAGCCATTTTTCCTTTTGCAGAGCATTCAGCTCTGACATCAACCGCTGCTTAGCACCACTCATGGTTGTTGTGGAGAGGGGATGTTGAGATCGAGATGGAGGCTGTCGTGAATCTCGGGTGTCGGGGCTGTCGATGTCGAAAGAGTCGGGGGCGATGACGGAGGCGATAAGGAGGCCTGGGAGAGGGACGCCGTTATGTAGTCAAGTCAAGTGGATGCGGTTGGGTTGGGAGAAGAGGACAGAGGAAGGCGGAAGGCTGAAGGCAGCAGAATAGGAAAAGGAAAGAAGACAAGGGAGAAAAGGGCGGCAGGCAGGAACGATGAAAATACGAAAAAGTCGAAAAGTCGGAATGTGAGGTGTGAAATGTCAGATTGGTAAGAGAAACGGAAGGGAAAGGGAGGAAAAAAAGAAAAGAGCAAAAAGAAAATGCCTAGTCGGCGGCAGGCGACAATGAAAGAGAGAAGGCAAGGGATTCTGGGCGCTTCTTCGGGGACAGGAGTCACGGGAAGGAGAGACATAGGCGGGAGGGGTTGACACGCGAGCCCGACGAGTCCCAGCCAGGATGTGGGGCACTTTAAGTGGTACGGATAGGTACACCTCATTGGCATGGGACTTGCGGGAAGCCTTTGTACCCTTATGTACTCCGCTTACAGCGCGCATGACATACCATGACTTACGGCCATACATACAATGCAGCGGCAATCGAGTCCAAGGTAAGCGAGGACAAACAACACAATGCGTGGTCCTGTGTGTGAAGGTGAGGGAGAATTTACGTTGTCGTATACATCTCTGACATACTACGTTCAAAAAAAAATAAAAAAATAAAGGACATAAAATTTACTCTGTACATTGGGAGTTATTAGTCAGTGTTGTTTAAATAAAAGGCAATGATAACGAAAAGCCAATGTTATATATATGTTTTTCAGTCCCTTTTTATTAAATAATTAGAAATGAAAAAAGAAGACAGAATATTAAAGAATCTCCAATCTACCAACGACATCTAAAAGTCCAAGATATCCGTGATAACGGACACAACTCCCAAAATACAGGTGTCCTGATGGGTCCTGTACACTACGAACGGTCACAAAGTACTGTGGCGGGCATGATTTAGCGCAAAACGCTTCAATGTAATTGAAATGGGACTGAGTGCGACTCGATTGTCACTATTCAACTTTCAATACTTGAGATGGCGAATAAAGAAAAAAAAACTTTACAATGGAGAATGACGTCGTGCCATAGTTGCTATTGTTAGTGCACCGCCACGGCCGAGCAATACTCCGACTATGACTACGGCCGCGGTTTTGTTCGCTGTTGAGCCCCGCCATGGGGCCTGGCCGGACGCTGTTCCCCACCAGCAAGAGCTCGTTAATACCAGCCGAGCCAGCTCCTTATATCTGCCGTCTGCCGCACTGAAAGGTAAGGAAGGTGACGAGAGCAAACAACGTTAATTCAATACACTACCAACAGCCAAGTACTACTCAATTGAACATGTCCGACAAACGTGTGCTCGTCACGGGCGCCTCGGGGCTGCTCGGCCGCCAGGTTGTTCGCGCCTTTGCGCAGGATGGCTGGACCGTGACCGGCACGGCCTTTTCGCGCGCCAACGGCACGACGCTGCGCAAGGTCGACCTCGAGGATGCGGGCGCCGTCGCCGCCGTCCTAGAAAGCGTCGACCCCACGGTGGTCGTCCACTGCGCTGCCAACCGGTTCCCCGACAAGGTCGACAAGGACCCGCAGGGCACAAAGCGGCTCAACATTGACGCGTCGCAGTCGCTGGCATCGCTGTGTGCGGCCCGCAACATTGTGCTCATCTACATCTCGACCGACTACGTCTTCCCGGGCACCAAGGGCGAGGCACCCTACGAAGCGGACACTACACCGTCGCCGCCCAACCTATACGGCGAGAGCAAGCTGGACGGCGAGAAGGCCGTGCTGGGTGTCTACAGCGACAGCAAGGGCACCGGCCGCGCCGTGGTCCTGCGAGTGCCGGTGCTGTACGGCCAGGCCGAGAAGCCGGCCGAGAGCGCCGTCAACACCCTGCTTGACACTGTCAACAAGGTGCAGGCGCCGGACGCCACGGCCAAGATGGACCACTGGTCCATTCGCTACCCAACCAACACAGAGGACGTTGCGAGAGTTCTCAAGGGTATGCTCCCCCCCTTCTCCCTTCTGCATGACACTCGGTCACAGTCGCTAATATGTAATAGATGTTGCCAACAAGTACCGGAGCGCCGATCCTTCCACGACCCTCCCCCCCGTTCTCCAATTCTCGAGCGAAGATCGCTACACCAAGTACGAGATCTGCCAGGTGCTGGCAGACGTTCTGGGAGTTGGCCTCGACCGGCTCGAGGCAGACCCGACCGGCGGCAACGTGCCGGGCGGCGTGCAGCGGCCGTACGACTGCCACCTGAGCACCAAGGCGCTGAAGGACCTGGGCATTGCCGTGCACACGCAGAACTTCAACGACTGGTGGCGGCGGGAGTTGAAGGCATTCCGGCATTAACCTCACCGAGAGGTGACATGAATGTTGAAGGAGTGACGGGGTGCTCCGTATCGAGCACGGCATGCGCCGAATCTGTTTTGTGGGACAGATCACCCTGGCTAGGATGCTGGTTCGGGTGCTGGCCTGGGAAAACCCAACTAGACAAGGGGGTTCCCTCCGGGAAGCGCGTTTCGAATTTTTTTTTGGGGACGCCCTGGCACCCTGGTTCGCTGGGCTGCTGGTTGGCTGGCTGGAAGGCAGCCAAATATTGTCCGGGGTTCGCCCGTTCGTCTCGGGGCTCAGTGTAACGGTATTTTTGAGTAATTTACGAGAAGGAAAAGAAGAGGAACTTCCGCATATTGCCCTCCAGTGTTCGCTGCCTGTTGGCGGTTGCACTGCCTCCTTTTTGTGAGAGGAAAGGAGCAACAGACACACGGGCTGGGAACCCTGAAGTGAGGACAGAGGACCAGGAACCGTTGGCTGTGGCTTGTTATGGACAGAAATGAAACTTAAAAGACGACCCTCTTGTATCGAAATTACCCCACGATATTGTGTGCTTCCTCGGCTCTTTTGACACTTTCTCACTCGTCCCCCTTTCTCCTGTCCTCTTCCTTCATGTAGAGAGCCTTGCTTCCGTGCAGTGTTCCTTGCATCTGTTCCTGGTGAGCCGTCTCTGTGTGCCGTCTCTCGTGTCCCATCTCTCGCTGTCCCGTCTTTGTCAACCAAGATTTGTACACCCTCGAGTCCGTTCGTCTTGACGCACAGAGGCAGCGGCTCGGCAGGTAAGATTACGCGGGCTCTTTCCTCGCGCAAGACTGAGACTAGAAGACTGGACTCTGCCTTCCAAGCCACGCACTAACACGCGTAAAACTCGCATTTTCCACATTAGGAGGGGGAACGCCTTTCCGTAGTGTGCAACAGAGCCTGGCTGGGGAAGTCTCGCTGATCTTGACAGGGGGACCCCACCCCAAGGCTGGTTTCTGGCAGGCACGGCCCACGACTGGCTTCTGAAACAATGGGTTGGGGAGAGGCTAGAGAACAAAAAAGAGTTAAAAATAAAGAAAAAGAAGCGACAGTAGGAGCATGTCACGGACGAGAAAAGACGTTAAGGCTTTCGGCCTCTTGGCTTTGACAACATTGGCTTTCAGCTGTTCCTTCCCTTGTCTCCTTTGCTCCTTCCCGGGCAGCTCATTCGCTCGCTGTCTATGACGAGCAACCGTTTTGTCCCCCATTCAGAGCGAGGAAGGACCGTCCGAACTAAATTGCGGTCGTTCCTGGATTCTCGCCGAGAGAAGGGGCAAACCGACGAGCTAAATAAGAGGAATACGCCATGCGCCAACCGCGCCCATGAAAGACGTAAAAGACCAGACGAAAGACGCCCAGGAAAGGGAAAGAGCGCAGCAGCACGCAAAAAACTAGACTTTATCCACAAACATCAACGTTGCCTCGCCCCGAATAAGGTTGGTCTTAATATATACCCGCAGGATTATCTTTTCATTTTCTCGCTTTCCCTATTTTATTTTGTTCCTTTTCACCTGGCCTGGCTGCTCTTTTCTTTTCCCTGCACGCATCGTCATTTCGCATATTGTCGTCCCACGCCTCCCTTTGCTTTCTTCTGCCTTTGCGCTCCCTCTCGCTCCCTCTCTCATCTCACCCGCCCTCGCCGCGCCGCGCCCTCATCTTGCGCGCCTCCCTCGTCCCCTCGTCTCACTCCCCCCAGGTCGTATTTACATCGTGCGTCCCTCTCGTTTCTCACAGAGAATGGAGCGCCATCCAGCAGACACCGTGTCTCCGCATTGAACGCATTCCAGTGCCGCTGCTCCGCGTAGCCGACAACACAACAGCACCACGAATACGAAAATAAAACCATAGGCACGCGCGTCCACGAGGAAACGAACGGCAAACCGAGCCGACGACTAACAACAAACTCTCACCTTCGACGTGCGCTGTGTCGCTTTTGCAGACAACCCTGCAGCCGAATTCCTGTCACGCGATCGACACCTGCGCCCGTCGTGCCTTCCCTTTTCCACCACTTTCGTTTGCGCCTGCCTTTGCAGCGCGCTGCCCTTTTTCTTCTCGCTTTTTGACTTACTCCCTCTCTCTTTTCTTTTCTTGTGCTGTTTTCTTTTTCCTTTCACACCAAGGCTCCCTGCCACCCACACCATGCCGGCCGCCACAGACCCCCCGCCGCCGCTAAAGCCGTCGAGGTATCGGACCATTCGCGGCAAGAACGTGCCCGAGTCGCGCAGATTCGTTGAACCGACAGCAACACCAAACGGCGCCGGAGTCCAAACAGCTGCTCTCAACACTTCGATCAGCACAAACAGCAATGGCACCACCACCAGCAGCGGCAGTGGCAGTAGAAGTGGCTACAGCGACCTCTCGTCTCGGCAGCCGACCCCGGCCGCCCCCTCCGTCCCCGTTTTTCACAACAATGACGTGCCGCGACCACCGTTGCCAGCCTTGGCAAGCGGGAATGGGAACGAAGCCGGTCTGAACGGCAGCCGGAACATGGCTGACGCTGTGCGGCATGCACCACCAGCGCCACTAGGTCCCCAGCAGCAATATCAGCAACACCAACAGCAGCCGTCGGGCAGCACTGCCACGATCTCTGCTGCCTCTTCAACCCCAGCGGAACGTCCACGACACCGGTCACCCCCTTTGCGTCCGACTCGTCTGGACACAACTCCACCTGCGTCTGCACCTGCGCCTGCGTCTGCACATGCACCTATCCTCGTGCCACTGCCGTCAGCAAGGGCCCGCGGTATGGCCTCTGGCGCTGACCAACACGAGATGCTGCTCGCCGGCGGCATAACCTTGGACGCAGACGAGGTCGCACGACGCGACGCAGAGGCCGAGCGCTTGCTGGCCGAACAGAAGAGAAAGGACCTGGAGCGTCTGGAGCGCGAGCTGGAAAACCACCAAGCCGCCGCCTCTAACCTGCCATCCAAAAGCCCTTCGCGCGAGAAGTTCTCCTTTTTGTCCCGTCGCCGTGGACTTTCTTCCGCCGCACCTCCGACACCCACGGCCACGACTTTTGCCACCTCTACCGAACCGCTCCCTACCTCGCCCATCAGCCCCAACGGAGCGTCCTCCTCGCGCCCGACAACCTCCTATACCAGCAGTCGCGCCCACAGTGGCTCCGAACCTCCTCTTCCTTTGAGCGCCGCCACCACGGCGACAACTGCATCGTCCCCTACCGTTCCGCAACAAATGGATGTGCCTTCCTCCGCGCCGGGAAGTGGAGCCAACCGAGTAAGTAGCCCTGCCCCTTCTTTCTGGAAACAACACCGCCTAACACCTCCAGTACATTATTGTCCGCTGCAGGCAGTTCTCCGTCAACGTTCCCATCACGCCGGAGACGACAGTGGGCGACGCCCTCGACGTTGCGATCGATCTGCTACCCCGCGCAATCAACCTTACCGGCTGCGCACTGATCGAAAGCTATACACGCCTCGGCCTCGAGCGACGTCTACGGCGGTACGAGCGTATTAAAGACATCATGGGCTCGTGGGATACCGACAACGACAACGCATTTGTAGTTATGCTGTCAGAAGCTAGCGGGGCCGCCATGGCAACCGCTGCCTCCGCCGGCGAAAAATCACCCAAAGAAAAGAAAGGGCTCTTTGCAAAGAGCAGTTCGCAGGACGACATCGGAGTAACCACCAGCAGCAACAGGATCGGCCGCAACGGCCATGCGAGCGACCTTGACTTGTCGTCTGTCTCGCGCAGCCGCTCCACCCACCCGCCCGGCTTTGTGTTCATGAGCATGTACCACTCACAGAAGCCGGGCCGCTGGAACAAGCGCTTTATCACGCTTGTTGAAGAGACCGGCCAGATGGTGGCGTCGAAAAAGGCCGACGAGAGCCGGCTTGCCTTCTTGGCAAGCGAAACCAGCAACCACTCGGGTAACAACAACAACAATAACAGCGACTTCCAGAACCTCTGCCACCTGAGCGATTACGACATCTACACGCCGACCGACGCGCAGATGCGCAAGAACCTGCGCCCGCCCAAGACGTATTGCTTCGCCGTCAAGAGCCAGCAGCGGACGACGGTGTTCCTTAACACGGACAACTATGTGCACTTCTTTTCCACCGACGACGTTGTTCAGGCCCGCATGTTTTACGACCGTGTGTTTGCATGGCGCAGCTGGTATCTGGTCAACCGCCAGCTGGCCCTTCCGGGGCGCAATGCCACCGCCAAAAAGAAGAAGCAGGAGGAGGAGCAACAGCAGCGCCACCAGAACGCCGTTCAGTCTGCTGTCCCAATGCCGCCTTCGTCGTCCGCCACGCTCCGGAAAAACACCCTACAACGGTCCATGAGCCGAAAGTCGGCCAGCAACGCTCCCTTGGTCGATAACCAAGCTAGATTCTCGACGGCTGGCTCGCTATTTGGTGGCATTGGCGACTTCGACCCGACCCTCGATCTCGACCGTTCTGATACTCAAGAGGAACCCGCCACTGTTGCCGCCACGGCCTCTGACTCGAGGACGCGATCCCTTCGAACTAAAGACGAGTCGAGCACGTTCTCATCGGCCGGCCTACTGGGCAATGGCTATGACGAGCGCCGGAGAGCCGACTCGGCAGCCACTCAGGCAGCCAACGTGCGTGACCGTGAGCGGCATCACCACCAGTCGTCCAGCGGCTCATTCAAGGGCTTGACTGCGGCTGCTGGTGCCGACTCTTCATGGTTCCCGTCCGCAAGCGACCACACGGCCCGGCAGCGTAGCAAGTCCATACGCGAAGTCACGCCGTCTTCATCACGGCCGCCGTCAGGCGAAGATATTCCTCTGGGTCTGCAGTTCCCGCAGCTTCTCCAGCAGCAACAGGCCGAGCGTGAGGCCGCCATGAGCCGCAGCCGGTCTGTGCGCCGTACGATGACGAACGCCACCTCCACACCACAGCCGCTGAGTCAACAGCTCCTCCTCCAGCAGCAGCAACAGCAGCAGTCCGTGCCATCGATGCCATCCAACATGCCTGCCCCCCTGGTCGACCTCACGCCCAAGTTCCAGGAGGCGCCGCAGTGGTCCAAAGAGGGAAAGGGCCACGGCGTGCGTGCGCCGCCGGGCACAACACACCTCGTCGACCTTGCTACGGACCGGAAAGCGCGCTTGGCCGCCGCGACGGCTGTCAGTCAGAAAGTCGTCGGCGGTGCAGTGCCGCCGCCCTCCAACGCCAACCTGTTCCGGCGCGACCAGCCTCAGGGGACACCGTCCATCTACCACGGCAGCACCTCAGCCAGTAACTCTGCGCGTCGCTCACAAACGATGACGTCTTCGTCGGCAGCTGTCGCTGCTGGATTTTCGCGGAGCCGCAGCTTGGCACACCATGGCAGTCGTGCTCCTCGTGGCGATGCACCGCCGGTGCCATTGCTATCGCGAATTCCAGGTGGAGTGCCGTTGCAAGACGGCGCCGCGTCGGTGCCGAACAGCCGTGATCGCAACACGACGCTAACGCGAAACCAGTAAAAGAATACGGATATCTATACGGCATATCTAGACGGCATATATGCGATATCTACTATTTGTGGAATTCTGGATGATACTCGGAAAAAGCCAAGCATAACATTATTCATAGTTTTAACGAACGTTACGAATACAAAACTAAAAAGACCTGACGCTAAATATGGTCAAAGTTGGATTTCATTACTTTTCCACTACATCTTGTATAATGTACCATAAGACTTGTTGCTGTAAGCGCGCTTCGCTATGCCGTCCCCTGAGCGTGCAAGATGCTCTGTAAATGTGTGCGTCGCTTTTCTGTAACTCTTCCCTTCATCCTCCATCCGGGCATTGGTCGTCTATTTGCTGCGCTTGTAGATCTTGGACAGGAACGTCTCGAAGACGGCCTTCTTCAGGCCCTTGGCCTCGTCGATGCCGCCGATCTGCGTGCGCAGCTCGCCTACGACCTTCTCCTCGTAGTCCAGGTAGCGCTGCTCCAGCTTCAGCTCGTTGAACAGCACCTTGACGGCGGCCTCGCTGTTCTTGTCTTTGCGGCCGTAGTGCTCCTCGAGCACGGCGCGCTGCTCGGGCGTAGCCAGCTGCAGTGCCTGGTTCACGAGCCACGAGCACTTGTTGTCCATAATGTCCGTGCCGATCTTGCCAATGTGCTCGGGCAGGCCAAAGTTGTCGAGGTAGTCGTCCTGGATCTGGAAGTACTCGCCCATCGGGATCAGGATCGACTCGGCCGTCTTGAGGTTCTCGGGCGTGCCGAGCTCGAGCATGTGCAGTGCCAGGGCCACGGGCAGGTAGAAGGAGTAGTACGCCGTCTTGTAGATGACAATGAAGCGGTACTTGTCCATGCTAAAGTTGTCCAGGTTGACCTTGTCCTCGGGGGCGGTCAGCAGGTCGGCGAGCTGGCCGATCTCGGTCTGGAAGGTGACCTCGTGGAACAGCTCGAGGAGGTCGACGTAGGCGGGGTGCGTCTTGAAGTGCTCCTTCAGCAGCGTGTAGATGGCCGACTCGAGCATAAAGGCGTCGTTGATGGCGATCATGCCGACGCCCTCGTGGCGGTACCAGCAGGGCTTGCCACGGCGCGTGATGCTGCTGTCCATGATGTCGTCGGACACCAGGAAGAAGGCCTGCAGCAGCTCCGTCATCCAGCCGAGCGTGGCAGCCTTGAAGTACTCCTCCTCGGTCAGGGCACGGCCGAGCAGAATCGACACGGAGTCGGGCACGGACATGCCGCGGTTGCACTTGCCGCCGACGGCATTGATCTCGAGGCTCTGCTTGTACCAGGCAAGGTGCTCCGCGGGCAGGTTGTACTTCTGGGCGTGGGCTAGGAGCGTGGCCTCGAGCTTGGGGAAGATCGCCTCAAACTCCTGAAGCGTCGTTCTTTGCGCCATTGTGAAGGATTGAGTGGGGGTGGTTGTGTAGAAGATTGACGAGCTGGAAGATCGAGACGAGAAGTCGGAAGGGTCAAGATGTCGTCCCTAATAAACAAAGGCGTCGGTACCGGGGGCGGCGAGCAAAAGAAGAATGTGAAGACTGTTGGTATTCTTCAAGACGAATTCGGAGCGAAGAAGGGGGGTCATCCTGTTCATGGGGGGCTAATTAGGGGTCCCAATTGACTTGGTGGTGTTGGCGGTGGGGTTGCACCTGGTCGGTCAGGGGCAAGGTACAAAGGCGGTGAGAGTTTTTGGCAAGAGGGGACGAGGTGACCAGGGAAGGTGGCAGAAAAGGCAACGTGTGTAGTGGTGGGCCCCGTCGTAGCTTCCCGCGACAGCTAAGACATGGGCGACGCGCTTGCGAAAGAGAAAAGAGCAACCGATTACCAGGGAGACGACGGCATCACGAACACAACAAATGCAGCGAGCTGCATAAGTTTGAAGATATTCTGAAAACACGGCGCTAGTTTACCATCCAACTGCTAGCAATCCCCAAAAAACACCACGAACACTGTCCACGCGACCACGAGATCGTCAACCAGCACAACATTGGACGCGTCCCGCGCCGACAGCCCAGTGGAAGAAAGCAAACAGAAGCGACACAACGGAGAAATCATCGCCAGCCAAACATCGATTCCGCCCGACATCCTGCCTCGTTTGATCCCGAGTCTTTTGACAGACGGCCCGGTGTGAGCACCAATGGCCTTGAACAAGCAGGAGACGCTGCAGCTGCGGTCGGCGCTGCAGGATGCCGTCGTCAAGTGCTCTGAGCGCTGTCTCTACCAATCTGCCAAATGGTGCTTGCCTTCTTTACATAGTTTTCCCTGACCTCGTCTTCTTTGCGCATGGCTGCTAACAATCCAGGGCGGCCGAGCTCTTGACATCCATCCCAGAATCGGCCGTCGACACCACCAACCTCAACCTTCCTCCATCGGCTACTCCGCCGTCATTGCTCGTCACGCAAAATGTCGACCCCGCAGAAGCACGACTCGAAGCCGCTGAGATTAACAAATACCTGCTGGCCAAGTCCTTTTTCGACTGTCGTGAGTACGACCGCTGCGCCGCCGTGTTCCTGCCCGATTCCCTCATGGCGGGTGTGCTGTCGTCGCACCGCCAGACCCACCCAGACCTGTTTGGCGAAGACCCGGTACCCGCTTCCACGATGGCGGGAGGCCGGGGAAACGGAAAGCTGAACCAGACAACGAGCTTCACAAGCAAAGGCAGTGGTGACGGCCAGACACAAGATGCCGACGCGCCGATGCGCACGCCGTTCGAAGACGCGGAACCGGTGGGCGTGGGCAGTCTGCCCGAGCTGAGCCAAAAAAGCTTGTTTCTTGCGCTGTACGCCAAGATGATTGCAGGCGAGAAGAAAAAGGACGAGGACGTGGAGATGGTCATGGGCCCACAAGACACGGGCGACGTGGTCAACCGGCAGCTGCAGGTGATTAGCGCGTACCTTCAGACATGGTTTGATCAGAACATGGTGGGCATGGACGAGGACGAGGAGCGCGTCGTCAGCCAGGGCTGGCTCGAGTACCTGTACGGCATGGTGCTAGCAAAGGAGAAGAACGAAAAGGAGGCCATGGAGTGGTTCATCCGCAGCGTGCACCGGTTCCCGATGAACTGGGGCTGCTGGCAGGAGATGACGATGCTGTTGTCGCGCGTGGACGAGCTCAACAAGATTGCGCCACGGCTGCCGCAGAACATCGTCTCGTTCATTTTCCACCTGCACGCCTCGCTCGAGCTGTACCAGCAGGGCCATAACCTGGCAACGTCGGTTGAGCAGCTGCTGTCCATCTTTCCCAACTCGTCGTTCCTGCTCACATGCAACGCGCTCCTCGCCTACCACAGCAAAGACCTGATCGCGGCCGAACAGCATTTTAGCACGCTGCTGGCGCAGCACCCACACCGACTCGACTCGCTGGACCATTACTCCAACATCTTGTACGTGCTCAACATGCGGCCCAAGCTGGCATTCTTGGCGCATCTCTGCCAGAGTCTGGATAAGTTTCGGGCGGAGACGTGCGTGGTGATTGGTAACTACTACTCGCTTATGTCCGCACACGAAAAGGCGGTGCAGTACTTCCGGCGGGCACTCGCGCTCGACCGGTCGTGCCTGTCAGCGTGGACGCTCATGGGCCACGAGTACGTCGAACTCAAGAACACGCACGCGGCCATTGAGTCGTACCGGCGGGCGGTCGACGTCAACCGGCGAGACTACCGCGCGTGGTACGGTCTGGGGCAAACATACGAGGTGCTCGAGCAGCACACGTACGCGCTCTTCTACTACAAGAAGGCGGCGGGTCTGCGGCCGTGGGACGGCAAGATGTGGATGGCGGTGGGCTCGTGCCTGCAAAAGATTGGCCGGCCGCGCGACGGCATCAAGGCGCTCAAACGCGCACTCTTGGCCGATGCCAACTACGAATCGACGGGTGGCCACGGCGGCATTGGCCACGGCGGCGGCGGTAGCGGCCGCGGTGCGGCACCAGGCTACATGGACCCCGAAGTGCTCCTGCAAATCGCTATAATGTACGATCAGCTGGAAGACTACGATGAGGCCAAGTCGTACATGGAGCTTTGCATGGCACAGGAGGAGGGCGAGCAAGAGTCGGCTGGAGGTGGGGGCGGCAACGCGAACCTTGGTGACTCGGTGGCTCTGCACCGGGAGTCCATGGGCGCGTCAGGCGCGGTACCCGATGACGACGACTACGACGACAACGGCGGTGGCGGCGGTGGGGGCGGCGGTGGCAACGGCAACGAGGGCACGGGCGTCACGCCGGCGACGAGCAAGGCACGTCTGTGGCTGGCGCGTGCGGCCCTGCGAGCACAAGAGTACGAAACAGCAATCTTGCTGGCGTCGGAGCTGTGCCTGGATGGTGTCGAGGTGGAAGAGGCCAAGACGCTGGTGCAGACTGCCAAGGCAGAGCTGGAGGGACAGCGGAGGCAAGGGGGCACAGCAGCCGGCGGCGACGTGGGCATAAAGGCCGGCAGCTAGAAACGCCAGTACCTTTCCCGGATGCACCGGGGCATATCCTTTGTGCGGTCGCCGGTGTTTTTCGAACCGCACGGGCGAATTCGGCGGTAGGTGGCAGGGTAATGAGTCACGATGGGCATACAACTGATATTATCAGTTTGGCGTTGTGGGATGGCGGGTTCTATGCATTCAGCGCTGTTTAGAGCAATCAATATATTTTGTCTTTCTCATTCTTTTCTTCCTTTTCTTCTCGTTCATCATTCAAAAACTTGCTTTCAGTGCTTTTGCTTCTAAAAAAGGTAGCGTCGAGAAGTAAACAAAAGGGGTAATTGAAAATTGAAGTATACTAAAGGAGTAGTAGTATATAGGAGAAGAGAAGAAGAAAAAAAGAAAGGAAAACAGTAGAAAGGCTACAAGATATAAAGATATAAGTAAAAATAAGAAACCCAAATCAACTGGACATAAGTGAAAGAAAAAAAAGCTGTCTCCAAAGATCGATTGATCCTCATTTTCGTCTAAAGTACCTGGAAAAAGAGAAAGACAAGCGGAGCGAAAGAATCTAGGAATGGGGTACAAGAGAGCGAGAAAAGAAGTAAAAAAAGAAAGGTTCCTTCGTCCAAGTAGTGGTGTCCAAACCGTTGTCTTCTGATCCTCCTCTTCATCTTTTTCTCTCATCCCCCACCCCCCTGAATCTCCGCTCTACGAGATCTGCAGAACCATGGGGCCGGCAACAATAATGTCGTCCGTGATCACGCCCGTCAGCGGCGCCTGCGTCACCAAGTTGACGTAGGCAATGCCCGCCAGCTCGCCTTGGCCGGGGATCGTGCAGCCCGCACCGGGCGTGAAGGCCGAGAACGCCGTGCCGCCCGCAATGTTGCCGTTGGTGAACGCACAGAACTGCGCCGTGGCCGAGGCCGAGGACTCGAGGTTGATGTTCTGGCCGACGGTGGCGACGGCGGACTGGCCGGCGGCCATGGTTAGCGCGGGGAAGGCGGTCAAGATCAGGTTGGAGCCTTCGGGGCACGAGGTGATAAAGGGCGCGGCGAGCGAGAAGACCTGCTTGGGCGAGAGGGCGGTGTCGAAAGCACCGGGGGCGGCGGCAGCGGCGGTGGCGACGCGCACAAAGGTCTGGTGGCGGGCTTCGATGGTGAGGATGGACGCGGCGGTCGAGAGGATGGAGCCCGAGGAAATCAGCGGGCCACCGCCCAGGTAGGCGGAGACGCCAATGTTCTCGAGGACGCCGGCGGTGGCGACCATGGACTTGGCGTCGGTGAAGCCAAAGTTGTAGGTGCAGGGCTCGACGGGCTTGACACCGGCCTGGGCGATGGCGGACTGCAGCAGAGAAACGTGGGCCTGTTCGCTGGTGCCGACGCCGAGCAGATCGGTGACTTGCTGCTGGGTGAGGCCGAGGGCGGTGAAGTCGGACGCGGGGAACTGGGCGAAGCCCTGCTGGTAGAAGGTGGCCTCGAGCCACTCAAGCGTGAGGGCACTGTGATGTTAGGACGGCGGAGCGAGGGGGGAAAGAAAATCAAAAGAGAGCGTGGAGTATGTACATACAATTGTAGAATGTCGACGTCCGTCAGGCCGGCCGCGGCGGCAGCGGCGTTCTGGCGCTTGCCGAACTCGTACATCTTCATTTGCGCAGCGTTCAGCTTGGGCACGGATGGTAATGCGGAGGCAGCGGCGATGAGGCCGGCCAGGAGGCCTGCTGTCTTGGTGATGGAAGGCATTATTTATGGTTGTGAGGGTTGTTGATTTTGAGGGTTTGTTTTGATTTTGATTTTTGATTTTCGATCGTGAATCGTAGAAAGCAAGACCAGCCTGACTTGTTGCAAGAAGCTGCCCTCCGGGGTGCACACTCTGGAGTATTAAAAAAGTGGATGTAAAAAAAAAAGATCGTAGGTTGAAAAAGAGTGAATGAACAAAACGATGCCCAGGAAAGCCGACCAGCGCTTTGGGGTTCTAAAAAAGAAAGGAAGGGGGAGGAAATGAAGGACGATGAACGGAAAACACAGACTATCGTGAGATGAAAAAGAAAGGAGAAAAAAAGGGAAGAAAAGAAAAAGGAAAGGGGAGAAAGAAGAGAGAAAAGGAAAAAAAAGAAATGGGACAAGAGGCGGCGAGGGAGGGCGACAAAGGCTTCTTTTTGCTTGAAGGGCCACCAAAAAGCCAAGACCGGAAAGGGGTGCAGAGGCTGAACCGGTACGGGAAGGAACAAAGTAAAAGCAATGGTAAAATTGGGACAGGGGTCAAGGAGAGACAAGAGACGAAGGGGCAGGCTGGGCGAACGTGCGCTGGGAGGACAGAAAGAGGGCGGACAGCGTCGATTTTGCTGCAGACGGCTGCTCTTCGATCCGAGCAACATCCTCCCACGACATGGGACAAGCTCGTTCTGCGACAGTTGACAGGGCCGCCACGAAAGTGCCAGATGGATAAACAAAAGGCGGGTCTGCTGGCAGGAGGCAGATAGAGTGCAGTCCGTCAGAATAGAGCCCAGCGCCCAGACTATGATGGCTCGGCACGATTGGCTTGCGGGCAGAGGACCCAGGTTGCGCAGTGCAAGAGAGGGAGGCAGCAGACAGGGAGCAATGGAAGAGGACGCTCCCGAAGAAGAGTTCCAGGGATGCCAAGGGGATGACGGGGGAAAGACGTGTAACGCAAGCCAGATTTGGGCCATATTTGAGATGGCAGGACAAGCGGCAGATCCCTGCAGTGGGTAACGGGCAATGGGCGATGGCCTACGGGCATTTCTGTCAAGGGCCGTGAGCCAAGACACGACAAAGTCCAGCAGAAGGACGAGAACAAAGGCAAAACGCTGCCGAGAGGTCAAGCTGTGAGGGCGTGGTTGAGGTCGCAGTTGAGGGCGCATGGCTGTGAGGCTGCCCGTGTAAGTGAGGCTCGGAGGTTGCAACGGGCCAATCAGAGACCAAAGAAACACGAAACACGGAAACCCCTTCCCCCTCCCCTTCCTGCCCTTTGAGGACACAACGGCGCTTTGGGACGAAAAATGGGGGTTTGGGTGTAGTACGGAGCACGGTACGGAGTACGTCGTAGTTGGCTGTCGCACCTGCCAAAAGTAAGGTTTCTTGTTCCTTCCCTTTCTAATTTTATTTCTGGGTTTGCTTTGAGTTTCTCATGCTGCTTCTGCAGGGCAGGAACGCTGCAGAAAAGAAGCTTCGATGTGGGGGGCCTTCAAAACAGGGGTGGCACGGGTAGCATCTCTGCACGGGTAGCGCCTTCCCCATCCAACTTTCTGTGACTCGGCGCGGTTTCAGCGCAGTTTCGGGCGCGCGGACTGTGTGCAAGCCGGCGGAGAGGCTATTGGGAGACTATCTCGTAGAGAAAATATGTATGACGCAAGCTTGATGCTGCAAAGTGAACGTCGTAGCAGGGAAATAATAAAGCGTGCTATTGCCCAGGCGCGATGGGAAAACAGGCGGTGCTTAACTGTGTGCAACTAGCTGACGGGCAACTCTGAAGGAGCAGGCAGGGGAAGGCGATGGGAGAGCATTAGAAGCGACAATACAGAGTGCGTCGTAGTAAAGTAATTAAAACATGCCAGCCTACTGGTCTCACTCTCTCTATCCTCTGTCTTGACCCATGGGCTTGGCTCGCCTGCAGGTCTGACGGGCGGGCCACAGACAGAGTGTGGCAGGTGACAAGCATCTAAGTGAGCCGTCGGATAAAAAGTCATTGTGTTAGTTGTTTCTCATGGCGCTCTTCGGGACCTTCAATATTTCTCCGTATCGTTTGGCTACAAGTCTGTAGCACATTGCGTATGATTGTTATGTCGTGATGAGCCAGTGATGAGCCATATTAAACAAAAACACAATCTTCTCCCTTACAAAATGAAGAACGTTTGTTAGAAACATCGTCAGCATTGGCAGCCTTGGCTACTCCTGGCGTGCCCACAAATAAGGATGGAAGCTCATCGTTCCGTTCTCCAAAAAAGGGGTGCGAGAGAAGAACACCCTTAAATACAAAGATAAGCTCGGGAGCCGAACCGACAAGGCCAGGGCCCTTGCAAGCCAGGCTCAGAAAGGGGATGATGGACGCAAGATGGATCTCGTTTTGAACGCAAAAATGGAGACAGGGCAGGTCCAGGGCATTGTCGACAAAGTGGAGGACGGGGTACGGAGTAGGGAGGAAGGCGTGCCACGTATGGAGAACGCTGCGTCTAATAAAGCGAAAGTTTCATGGTGTTTGTATTGTACAAGCGAGAGCGACTCTGTGTGCAGAGGTACAAGCACGCTTTTTAGTAAGATACGTCGTAAGGCTCGGAGTCTTGCGTAATTGTGAGATTCAGATCTAGATACGGCAGATAAAGAAAGTTGGGATAGGATTGTTTGTTTCGGGCATGTCTGTTGCAATCGTGTGAAGATGTAGACATGTGCAAAGTGTTTTTATTTACTTCAACTTAAGGTATTTTTTATTATTTAATTTATGCTTTTTTATTTAATTTAATTTAATTTTGTATACTTTGCTTCATCTCGTTGTTGGAACTACTGAAAACAGAAGATAATGAAAGAAAGAGTTTCTTTCGAACAATATCGACAAAATATTGAAGGACTCAAAAAAGGGAAAGTCAGAGAAGACTCAACGTCGATTTGATTTCCATATTTTGAGGCACATTCTGTAGTCTCCGATTATAGTGTGAGTAGACAAAGTCACTGAATACATTTGAACGCTACCCTTCGCCGTCCTGTTGGGTTCTCTCCGTCATCCGTGGCTCTCGGTGTTTTCTTTTGTCACCTGCCGCACTTTCATCTCATGTCGTGCGGTACAGACGAGAACAGAAGAGAAAAAAGAAGCTGGAGGACTCGTCGAGAAGCGACCTATATGCACCTGGTGCCGTGAGCCGAAAAAAAATCAATGCATTCTCGAGCCTGAAGGATAGCAAACAACGAAGAAGAGTCTGTCTCTGTTGCCATTTAGCTTGGCCTTTCTCCTTTGCCCTCTCGCCCCCTACCGTTTCTTTACAGAAGACACGTCGATCATCTGTCGCATCGACGTCGTTTGTTGATAGGTTTGACACAACGCTGACGCTTAGGCTAAATGGTGACAAAGACAGCCAGAAAAGAGGGATTGAACGGCTAGCCGCATCAGCTCCTTCTACAAGTCTATTCGAGAGAGTTATCATAGACCACGACTATGTGCAACAATCACCGGAATACAATTAGCATCAACCAGTTGTCCTTTTAAATTGCCAAAATTCCATCTTTTATTTAATATTTTCTTATAGAATGCATTTTTACAACCCTGCATTTTTATGGATATCCAAGTAAGTAAGAGTTTTTGTGCACACGTGTTGTGCACGCCTCGTAACGAGTGAATCTGTACGTATGTGCTGCGCAAGGCTTGTCGTCATCTGCATGAGCAGAAGGGTATGTAGTTTTATGAAGTTTCCAGTCCGTAGTCTGGCGCGTAAGTCGTGTTGGGCGACAGTCAGAGAACAACAACCAAAAGAAAAGCGAAGCAAAAAATAACAAATAAAAGTAAACTAGCAAACTGCAATAACCAGAAACAAAACGAGGATGGTCAACAACTATACCCAAAATCACCGTGAAGGAGAACACCCGCTGCGAACATATGCCACAATGTAGGTGTAGCAAACCGTCCGTTCTCTTCATACTTCCTTTTTTTCGATTCACTCCCTCCGTTATTCGCATTGCCTGCGTCTTTCCGACTAGTGGCCGCGCGGCCGTTTCTTCCGAATACCCCTTCTTACAGAGCATATGGGTTGACGGAGCGGATGGTGAGGCACCTATGAAGTGGTTAGTATATGAGACCAAGTTGACAAAAACAATCGAAAAGAAGAACAGGGGAAAACACGTACGGTGGGCTCTTGCTAAGATCCGTCTTAAGGATGATGGGCACCCGCGTCATTTCCGTCACATCTTGGATGTACTCGCCATCTTCCTCACGCAGCTTGAACAGCTTGAGGTACTTCTCCTTGTCCGTGAGGCGGGCCTCGGGCGACTCCGATGCAGGCACGCGCGAGTCCGAGCGCGCGCGTTGAAGGGCCGCGTCCGCACCGCCGCTCGCCTCGAGGCGGGACGGCGAGCCCGGCACGCTCTGGGTCGGGCGCTCCGCAAGCGACGCGCCAGCCATGGCCTCCGTGATGTCGGAGCCGTTATCCTCGTCATCGTCAAAGAGCGCGTCCGTATCGTCGGTCGAGATGGTGCCCGTGTCGATCTGCTTGCGCGCCGCCTCCTCGCGCTCGCGGCGCTGGCGCTCAGCCTCCTCATGCTGCTGCTGCGCGGTCGCAGCGTTCTTCATGCGCGTCGACGGGCCGGACTTGACACGCTCGTCCTCGGGAACGTACGAGGAGCTGGTCACACCCTTCTCCCAGTACAGCTCTAGCACGCGCTTCTCCTTCCGGAACTCGGCCTTCTTCAGCGGCAGTTGGTCGCAGTGCACGCGCTTCTCAAAGCCCCATTCGGGAATCAGAACGTCAAACGCGGACTCGTACACGCAGAGAACAATGCCTTCTGCGATCAAGTCGCCGTGCGTCTCGAGTCGTTTCTTGTCCATAATACGGCACGAGTCGATGTGCACGCTCTGCTCCTGCGCGTTCTGAGCCGAGTCCTTCTTGACGTTGCACAAATCCACCGTCTTAGCCAGAGTATCATCTTCGTACCCTTCGACTTCGTCAGCCAGAACCACCTGAAGTTGTCGCTGCACCATAACATCGACGACGCGGCGCGTGGGCGCCGTGAAATGCGTGTACATGGGAAGGTTGAGACCGTAGTGCATCCAGTGCTGCTGGGGCTTGTCGCCACTGATAAAGTACTTGGCGCGCTGCATTGACTTGACTAGCGACGTCTCCATGCCCTTGCGGATGTCTGCGTCCTCCACCTTGAACAGGCTGTTCTGGAGCGTGCCGCTGCTGAAAGTATCAATGTCGTAGCCCAAAGCCGTCAGGCGATCTGCGATCGTCTGCAGGCGACGGGGATTGGGCATGGCGTGCCGGCGCAGGATGGCCTTCTTGGGCAGGCCCTCGGCCAGCAGCTTGGCAATGTGCGCGTTGACCTTGTGCATCAGCTCTTCCACCAACTCGACTGCAGGCGTAGTGTCGAAAATGTTGTGCTCAATAGGGATGTTCTCGTCATCGAGCTGCTGCAGCAGACGCAGCGGCGCCATAGGCTCTCCAACCGAGCCGAGACGCGCCTCGCGGAACTTGTCTGTCACCAGGCGGAGGATCTGAATGTCCTTGGCGGACGCCGCGTCATGCTTGAATCCGTCACCGTTGGCCAGGGCCTCGTTGATGCTGGGAAGGGACAGCTTGCCGTCGCTCTTGATGATGCTCTTGCCCACCCAAATGTCCTCGTCGGCAACAGTCGCCTTGTGTGGGTCGACCTGGAAGACGACACTGAGCGTCAGGCGCTCCTCGCCCGGCAGCAGTGAGCACAGGTCCGTCGACAGCCGTGACGGAAGCAGAGCGCACGTACGGTTCAGCAGGTGCACGCTGGTGCCGCGCTTCTTCGCCTCGCGTTCCACCAGAGAACCCGACTTGACAAAGTGCGCGACATGGGGAATGTGGACACCAATCTCGATCTTCCCGTCTGTGCTAGTCTTCACGTGCACAGCATTGCCCAGGTTGGGCGTGCCATCAAGGTCGATCGTGAACGTGTTCTCGCTGCGGAAATCGCGGCGCCCTTCGAGGTCCGCCGCGTCCTCCTTGATGGGACCAGACGTGCCCCAGTCGGCTTGGATGCTGCGCAAGACGGCGTCCGAGAACTCGTCCGATGCAAAGTTGTTGTCACGCAGCAGCGCGTCGGTCTCGGTCTGAACTTCGCCCATGTGGCCCAGCAGCTCGACCAGGGTGCCAAAGGGGTGCAGTGACGTTATCGGCCAGCGCTTGATGCACGCGACAAAGATGCGATCGGCGTAGTTTTGATGGTTGTCCACAAAGTCGCGCGGTGCCTGCTCCGTGGGGATGGCAATCAGAGGCACGCGCTTGTCGGTTGGCTTGAACCACACAATCTTGGGCTTGTCCTGATTTCGGTTGTCGCCATGGCGCGAGTTGTTGCGATCGGCATCCTGCTTGTCTTTGGTCGCCTGGCTGCTCGGGCGCAGCAGACCGAGGGTGCCAGAGAACATCTGGCCGGCAATGCGCTCCACAACGGCAACGATGTGGCCGGCAAAGAGCGGCTTCTGCTCGTCGTTGATCTCCTCCTCCTCAACAAGCAGCAGACTCTGGCCCTCCACTTCGACGTCGTCGTTCTTCTTCTGCGTAGGGCGTTGACGGAGACTGCCACGGCGACGAAGGCCGCCCTCGTTGCCATTGTTGATGCTGCCACCGCCATTGTTGAGGCCCGAGTTGTTGTTGCCGTCGCCGGTGCCGTTCGTAGAGCCAGAGCGCGTGTCGGTGATGTCCTTGCGCTTCTTCTTCTCTTCCTTCTCACGCTTCTGGGACCAAACCTCGTCGACGTCGAGCAGCTCGACGGCGACAAGATCTCCCTCCAGAGCGCGGTTGCGATCCTTGCTTCCGCAGATGAAGATATCAGCCTCCAGGAGCCCGTCCACCGTGGTCACATACGCATCGCTGCGGTTCTTTTTATTGACACGAAGGATACCCTGCACAAGACTGCCGTTGCTTAAGAGAGGGGGTAGGCTGGCCTGGGGCAAGTAAGGGGTAAAGAGCGTCTTGCGCTGCTGCTGCTGCTGCGACTGGTTCTGCTGCGACTGGCCCTGGGCAGCGTGTTGGCTGTTCTGCAGACCGAGGAACTGCTGGGTATTCAACTGCTGCTGCATAGCCTGGAGCTGGCTCAACTGGATGGGGTTGAGCTGGTTCAGCTGCTGCTGGCCAGGGAAGACGCCTGGAATCATCATCTGGCCGCCTTGGAGCTGCAGCAGCTGCGGGAATGCGCCTATTGAGTTGATCGACTGACCACCGCCGCCCACAGAGGCACGCGAGCGATGGCCTGGCTGGAATCCCTGCTGGGGCTGCTGGGGCTGTTGGGGCTGCTGCTGTTGCTGCTGCTGAGACTGCTGCTGGCCACCGTTGCTGCCGTCTTGATTTTGGGCTGCCGGGGCCTGGTTACGCCAGTTGCTGTCAAAGTTGCGCGAGTTCGTCCGCGCATGGCTGCCACCGCCACGGCGCTGGAAGTCATGCGTGCCGCTGAGGGAGTCGGCCTGGTAATTGCCCATGCCGCCACGACCCAGACCACCACCGCCACGACCGACAGCCATGCTCTGGCTTCGGCCATGGGCGGACCCGCGGCCCCGGGAAGCCACGGCAGGAGGAGGGGTCGGGTTGCTCTGGCTGTCCACAACGACATCGCCCTCGGGCTTGTCGCTGGGAGAGGTAGCAGCAGCAGCGGCGGCGCCAGGGGCGGGGAATTGGAAGGCGGATGTGGTGCGCTTTTGCTGGGCAATCTCGGCCGCCTTGCGGGCGTCGGCGACGACGAGCGAGTGACGGCGCTGATGTCCACCGCCCGGGCCACCGCCACCACGGCCGCCACGAGAGCTCGGGCCGCCACCCTCTCGGGCGTGGGCCGGGCTTTCAAAGTTGCCGAATGTGGAACCAGAGGCGCCCGACGACGGAGCCGGAGGAGGACCCATGCCCATATTGGGGAGAGCCGACTGATTACGACGATGTGAGTGGGTCTGCGGAAGCATGCCCATGTTGATATTCTGTTGCGGCTGCTGCTGCTGCTGCTGTGGCAGCTGGGCCGGGAATTGGAAGCCGGCCTGCGGCGACATGTTGAGGGCGGGCTGCATCGGGAAAGCACCGCCTGCACCGAGGGCTTGGTTGGGGAGCATGCCGCCGCCTAGGTTGGCAAATTGTTGAAGTTGCTGCTGCTGCTGCTGCAAAGCCTCGATCTGCTGTTGGAGCATAGCGGGGGTCACTGATAAAAAGGAGAGCTGTTAGCTTCGGCAGGGGTTATGTGAGCTATTTTGGGAGAGGTAGGGGAGGTCCGGGAGGGGGGAAACAGAAGGGGAGACAAATGGGGGAGAGATGAGACAGGTGTCAAAGCGCTGAAGGCAATCGGGGCGACTCGGCCACACGAAGCTCGGCGATACGGACAACGAGGCAACAAGGTGACATAAAGACAAGGAAAAGGGAAGACGCAGGCAAATAGGGAATACCGGACGAGATGGAGATGGGATACAAAGATACGTACTGTTCTGGTTGGTGTACATGCTGACGAGCGGTGTCATCTCTGACGGGCTACGCCGATGCGCAATATGAAGACGACGGCCAGTGGGCCCGGGGACGCCCCCGGTGGGCGGGTTTTGTTGCTGATCCATAACACGGTATGGTTCTGGACGCGTGCCGCACGAAGCTCAAGGAGAGACGAGCTGCGATGGTGCGATGTCGACGATGTACTTGATAAGGAGGGTTGTCGTTCAGAAGATTGGACGAGGGGGGTGGTATTCGGACTCGAGACGAAACGGAGAGGCAAAAATCAATGGATAGAAGCTAAGTAACGATGCAAATTGGAGATGCAGTGGTATGACCGATGAAGATAGGCCAGGTTCGAGGAGGTAAGGCGCGAGAGCTTGTTGTGGGTACTGTAGCTGGATGCCGCGAGCAAAAAATGATGCAAACAAAGTGTCTTTTTTATGTTGTTTAAAAATGTGATCCGTTGAGAGGCGATCGATTGGGCCGGGAAAAAGCCGAGGTGATGGATGGTTCAGTGTTCAAACAAAGCCGAACAAGTGACGATGGTGATGCACTGCAAACGGTGCAGATGGTGGATGGGCTGCTGCTGTTGGCAAAAAGGGGGGGGGGGGAAGCACACCCAGCACCCAACGAACACGCGGCTTTGCACGGACACAGCAACAGCGGAGCGATACTGAGAGAGAGAGAGGCCCGGCAATGGTTGCAGAAGGAGAGACGGGATGTAATAAAGGAGGGAAATGCCGATAAAAACAATGGAAGGAAGAGAGGGACGGGTAAGGAAGGAAGCTGACGAAAACAATGGGAAGGAGGGAAGGAGAAAAGGAGAGAAGATGAAGGAAAGAGCAGAGGAGAAATAATATGGTGATGCTGGGAAGGTGTGATGGAGACGTCGTTGCCCCAGCTCTGGCTTTTTGGGCACCTGCTCCTCCTGCGTCTCCTGCTCCTTCCTCCTCCTCTCGCCTCTCCTCTCCCTGGTCAGCGAGTGTTGGTTGTCTTGTGTGGGTGCGGGAGTGGGGCTGTTGCTCCTTGTGCGGGCACCTGTGGGCACCTGTGGGCTCCTGTGGCGGGCCTGGGCAGCGCAGTCGATGCCGTAAACTGCAAGTGCCCCGCTTTTTCGCAGCTTTGGCCCTGTAGCAACGGCGCCTACTGACCGCCCGGCAGAATGTTAGTGGCCTTGAGCTTGGGCCTAATACGAGGTTGTCTGGGCAGAGGGCAGGAGCTGAGAGGGCAGGAGCGTTGGAGCTGGCCCCGGCAGTCATTGTAATCGACGGCTCATCACTGCTATTCTCCGGGGCAATTGGGACAATTGAAGGACATACAGCGGCTCCTTAGCGGCGGCAGCGCTTGTAGCGGGGATCATGTACAAGCAAAGGCCTGTCTGTAACCTGGGAAGTCGGACGGCCGAGTAAAGATACAAGATACATCGTAAGTTACAGGTACTTCCACTGTATCATCCAGGTATCTTATCTTGAGATTACGGAGTACAAGCCGCAAGCCGCAACCGTCAATTGGGTGCTAGAATCCCCAACTGTGGCAAGGCCAACGCGCTAGACGAGACGGGAAAAACGACGCCGCGTGCAAGAGCGAAACCGACAAAAATCGAGATCTCACTTTACAATCGTTCTTATTGAAGCTTTATTTTGAGCAACCGACGACGTCGCGATACGACGCATTTGCCAGCCACCATTTGTGCACGACCCGCCGACCAACGACGCTCGTTCTTGTCTCTCGTTTTTTTATTATTATTATTTCGTTATTATTGATATCGCCATCATCGTCGGTCCTCGAGCCATGAGATAGACAGCCGCATTTCTCCCAACCTCCCTCCTCGTCCTCTTCCTCGTCCTCCTCTCCCTCCCCCCCTCTCTTCTCCTACCACACCTCCTCCGGCGGCATCTTGCGATGGCCAACTCCTCGCCACCGCGGCCGAGTACGGCCAGGGCCTCGCCCGCGCCGGCTTGGCGCCAGTCCGCGTATCCCATGTCCGACCCGCCTGACATCTCCGACTTCCTCCTCGAGTCGCGCAACTCGCCCGAGGCGCACCGCCGCAACTACGCCGAGGCTCAGCGCGAGCATGACCGTGTTCTCAAAGCGGCAATGCACGTGTTTGACCTGCACCAGCTGGCCGAGGCGCAGCGCGAGATCGAGGAAGACGAACGGCGGCGGCGGCAACGCGTCGCCGAGGAGGCCAAGCGCATCGAGCAGGAACGCCAGGCCAAGATCAAGCAGCTGGAGGACGAGGCGCGCCTGGCCGCGCAGAAAGCGGCCCCAATACCCAAGCCGGTAATTGCAGCACCACCGCCACCGACACAGCCTGCATCTCCACCGCTGCCACCACCGCCACCAGCAGCGGCCGCCCAAGAGCCGGCCAAGAAGCAGCACGAACAACCTCCCGCGGCCCAGCAACCACCACCACCACGACCGCCTGCCAATCCCTTCTCCAAGGGCCCGACAGCACAGTTGAACGGGACAGCAGCAGCATCGCCCTTTGGTGCGCCATCTCTGGCGTCGTCTAAACAGGGTGGTACACCCCAGGCCCCACTGTCGCCATCTCCATCTTCCTTCAGCAATGGCGTCTCAGCAGCGGCCGCACCGGCCAAGGCTGCTCCTGCGCAGACTGCTACCCCCGCCGCCTCCCCTGCACCGACTGTGCCCGACCGCCACATCGAGGTGCACAAGAACCTCAAGGCCCTGCGCAAGTTTGTCGCGCAGCAGGCCAAGACCAACCCTGCTCTCAAGAACCGCATGGGCGACATGCGCCGGGACATTAGGAAGTCCTTTGGCCAGCTGACCAGCGGTGGCCTGCGTGAGAACAGGGTGCCCGTGGCCCGCATCATCACGACACTGACGGCGGGCCTCAAAGAGGTGCCAAGCGAGATGATGGACCCGAGCCAGTTCGTGCTGGAGCCGCGCACGCAACCCGTCGAGGGTGCTCTCCACAACGAGCCGCAGCTGCCGTCCCTGTACCTGTATCTGCTCAATGTGCTCTCCAAGGCCGCGATCGCGCAGTTTATCAACGAGTCGGGTGCTGACCCGCGCACCGCCGAGGCCATTGGCCAGGCCGTCGTCAAGGTGTACTCGGAGGCCGAGTTTCTGTGGCGCGGCAAACCCATGATCGATATGCTCATCGCCAAGTACCGCATCGTGTGCCCCGTGCTCTTTGGCTTCCGCGGCAATGACAAAATGGAGCGGGGGCGGGCACAGGTTGGCTGGCGCAAGGAGGACGGCCGCTGGATTGCCGAGCAGTACCACGTTGACCGGATGACGGGGCTGGGCGCCGGGTTTGCGGCGATTACGTTGCGCGACTTCTCGCGCGTGAAGCGGGACAGCCCGTGGCCGCCGACGGTCTACTGGACGGCCCTCGCGCAGATTGTCAACACGCCGCCCGCAGAAATGTCCGAAACACAGTGCTATGTCCTCAAGGCCATGATTGCCGACAATGAGTCCAAGTTCCTGGGCTTCTACGGCAACGCAGGCGTGGCGGCTCTGCGGAGCGCGTTGGTGGATTACCCGGCACGATTCCCCAAGGCGTCGGCTGCTAGCGAAACTCTCAAGGTGCTGGCAATGACCATCAACGTGAAGACGGGCTTGGATCTTGAGCGGATATAGAGGATGCATGGCGAGAGGTGGACATCTATAGTTTCTTTTGTTTCTGTTGATCCTGTTCTTTTGTGTACTCTGACCTTTTTGTACTCTTGTACTTTTTGTACTTTTTGTCCTGTCTTCTCGTACAGGCAAGAGAGCACGCATTACTTGGGCGTTTATTTTGATACTTTTCTACCTGGGCTTTCTTGTAACATAGCAAAACACCACCGTTTTGTCACATAAAGTGACGGACTCTCTTGTCCTCAGCGCCATATTTAAACCAGTATCTATCGTCTGATGTAATGTTTGGATGTATTGGCTCTTCATGAGAGCAAAAGATGTATCGGGATGTCTGCCCGAACGCTATGTACACAACTGCTTGAAGAATAAAAGTCATACGAGAAACGCCCCCCGAAAACCCGCATAAAGACACACGTAGAACCCAGATAAAAAACAAAAAGAAAGTGGGACGCTTTGGTATCCTAAAGCACCAGCAGCAGCACCAACAGAACAATCAAGACGACAATCAGCACGCCGATGCAACAGCTGCTCCACCGGTCCTCGTTGCGTCGAATGATGGTCCGCAAGTTCTTCATGCCGACCTCCAGCCGCCCGCCGACGCGGTCGGCCAGGTTGTCCGTCACCTCGAGCATCTCACGCTGCTCTTCGAGCTCGCGGCCCATGTCATCGGCCTGTCGCCGCAGGTTGCCCACCGTCTGGAACACGCCGTCGAGGTGCTGGTCCTGTTCGTTCATCATCTGAAGCTGCTGCTCGCGCTCGAACTCGGCATAGTTGTCTGTGGGACCCTCACCGCCGTCTTCAATCGCAAACGAGTTGGGATCGGGCAGATCGCCACCGGCTCCCCCTCTATTGCCCGACGTCACCGTCTTGAGCTCGCGCCGCATCTTGTCCACTTCCTCGCTCGCCTCCTGCACAACGCGCTGGCGGCGCGCGACCTCGGCCCCATTGAGGCCAAATTGCGCGGGGTTGTCCTCGACAGCGCGCACACTTTCGACGAGGTCGGCAAGGTCTTCGGCGAGCGACGTGAGCGCGGACTCGAGATCGGCACGTGCGGCGGTGAGCTCAGGAGACGTCGCGGCTATCGAGAGGGAGCGGATACGCAGGTAGGACTCGAAGAGGGGCCGTGTCGAGGCCAGCTGGGAGAGGACATCTCTGGATAGGAGGGAGAACTGGGTTAGCGACGGGTCTCTGTAACGATGGGGAAGGCATCTGAAACGCACTGTTGGACCTGGAGGAAAGGGTCCTCATCGTTGGGAGATGCCATTATGTTGTGCGTCTTGGTGTGTTTGGCATGGTATTTCGCGGAAGAAGAGACAAAGGGAAAACGAGAACAAGAAACGAGAAACGAGATCGAAGACGGGTGGATATGGATGCGATGCTCAGCCAAGGCCAGCAACGTCGCGAGATGGCCTTTTGCGGAATGCCAGGATGACGAAGGCAGCTCGGAACCAGCGGGCGTGATTGGTCAAGCCCCTGAGAGTGGTCTCCACTTGCAACCGTCCAGGGCGATCCAGGCCCCAGCTTTTAGCAGCGAAGCGAGCCCAGCTTGGCTACAGCACACCTGTAGGCCTATTGCGCTAGTCGAGATATGAGGCAGAGAACGCACGGCACGCTGACTCGACTTCGACACCTAACAACGAGAGAACTGTACCTCCGTATGTCGTAGATGCCTGTAGGCTATGGGGGAGAGAAGTGATAGGAGTGCATGTTAGATAAGCAGGATTAGATAAGCAGCGTTCAGACAGGCCCTTTAGACCTAGTGCCTAGGTGCAAGTCCTCGAGTTTCTAATTAAGTGGGGCGGGCACGAGTACTTGTACTCTGTTCCTCACACTTAGAACTCTACGCGCGTAAACTTAAGAACAGGGACCACACCCCGTAGCAGTCTACATCGACGACTCATCTGTAATGTTGTTATTAAGTACAATTATGGGACCGGCACCATAGTAGCAGGGAGACACGTCAACAGACACAAGGAATAGAAGTTCCTCGCAAGCCGACGGAAGCACCGGAGCGGAGCCTCCAGCACCTACACAAGCCACGAAGCTAGCCGTGCAAGCGCTCCAGCATAACGTGACCACTACCGGCCCTCGGCGGCGACAGGAATGAGAAGCAAGATGGGCCTCATTACGTTGACTGTTTTGACTGTGTTGACTGTGTTCACTCTGCAGCTGTGCAGCTAGCCAGCTAGAGTATGTCAAGCTATATATTGAACGATGAATCTGGTAAGGGTGGGTCGGGACGAACATGGAACTGGTAAAGTATGCAAAAGAAGAAGCTCTGGTCAAGGAGTCTTTTGTTAAGATGTTGGATTGGATTTCCTCTTCTTTTGACTCTTTTTATTGCTGCTCTTCTTTTTTAGATTTCAGAATGTCGAGACGAGCGCCCAACTGCCATCATTAAATAGTCCGCAGACCGTATGGCTTCCTGTCGAGGACGTAGGGATGAGACCCGATGTAAAAGAACATATGGGGGCGGGCTGGACGATGACTACACGAACACCTTATTGCATTCGAGGATTTTGCTTCGTCCTACAAGGCAAGAAACGATTTGCTCGTGTAAGAAACAAGAAAATAATTAAAAAAGAAGAAGTAAGAGATCATTGGCACCTGTATTCTGAGTTTTGTATTAGAACCACTAGACAGCTCGTTTCTCCTGCTGAACACTAATACACTATTTCGTGGCTTGTAACCAATGGTGGAGCTCCGTGTTCGTGCACTTTGTCTTCCATGCATTTGGTATTTGAATGTGACCTAGCCCGTTATCATACTTTCCTCTCGTGGACCACGAATACGCCTCGGTCACCACCCACACTTCCCAAAACTCTGGCCTACATCCAATGTGATTTAAGCACATTTCCTCGTTTATGCATTAATATTTGTCTGGCAACGATGTAAAGTAACGCTACCACTGCCACCTACCTACTGCATTCGTATTTACGTCGGCCGGCCGGAATTCTATGCCTTGCTCACCTGCTCTGTAAACAATTAATTTAATGTTATTCCTGACGCACTATCAGGCAGCCGAAGAGTCGTATTAGAAACGGTCTCTTTGTCTCTTGCGGTACGTGTTTGTCAGTTAAGCGAAAGATATCATTAACTCGCCATTTATTCAAATTTCTAATTCCTCCTGTTAGGCCCCGAAAAAGAACATACGCTGAGCGTTACAGGGTTGTTGTTTTGTTTCTCGTTCGTGTCCGTCAAGGGAATGGAACGCATCTCTCAACCATGGAGCGTCCCACTTCTGCGAGAAATTGATCTCGGCAAGTGTATCCTATGACGGAATGGGATGCTAAGCACTCGCTCATCCGTCAACTCTATGTCGACGAGCGTAGAACCGTTAATCAAATTGTCAAAATTCTCGCTGAGCAGCACAGCTTCCACATTGGGTATGCAACACTCTATTGTTTCCATTTAGTCATCCAACTTCATTCGGCTCTTACACGGACGGATACGGGGTTGCCAACGTCCCGGAGTAGCAGCAAAATGTTGGCCCATCGTCTGGCACGCTGGGAGTATCGAAGATCCCGCTACAATGCTGCAAAACTGTTCAAGTTCCCGGCGGCCAGGCGGAGGAAGCCTTCAGGACAATTGATCGACATATGAGATCGCCTGAGCCTCACTATCAGGGAGAGACAATACTCACCTGTGTTTTGCACTATGTCAACGGGGAGTCCGATCTTCACACCTGGGACTTACAAACCGCTCCGGCACAAATCGTCGAGGACCTCCTGAAGTGGGCATATGGTTCAGCGCCGAGCTCGTTCACTTTGCTGTGCACCGTGGTGGGCGGCAACGGTGTGCTACAGAAAAGGCAAAGTCATATGGTCAGGCATTCTACTCCGATGCGGCTTTCTCGAGCCCAACACCTGCCTCCTTGATGAGCCTTACCAAGTCCTCCCGGTCCTCTTGGTGCGTGCTGAGCATCCTCAGGCAGGAGCAGCCCGAAGCCAAAACGGAACTTCTGCATCACTGCCTCGAGCTAGCTGACATATATCCCTCAATTATCCTATCAGATGGATACTTAATCTGGTGTTGGAGATGGAGGCAGAAAATTACGGGAACAGCTTTTTGGAGGCAGCTTTCCTCTGATCTTGTCTTGCTTTGTCGACAAGCTGCATGAGAAGATGGGAAACCGTGGTGAGTTCGCCTGTGATCTTCTGTAACAAGAAAGTCGGCTCTTGGGTGAAGATGTCGCAGTCCGGTAGTGGGACGACCCTGTGGTACGTCGTAATAAACAGCCAGACTATTTCGACTCAGAGTAGAATATCGAGCGCTGCATCGTCGACGCGGTGGAATTCCATGGCTGTCCAGAGCTTCTTTAAGTCAAGGCAACACTGGAGCAGTAGAAGATGGCGACATGGAACGACAATATCCGCTAAATTCTCGCAAGACACCTGAGCGCCCTTGAGGCGTACATCTATCGAATAGGGTCCCGAGATTGTATCTTGAGCGGCGATAGAAACGCGTTCGTCGACTGTTGGGAACGACTGACCAACAACTGGAGCTCACCGTAAGAGGTAAGGGATATGGGATATGTCGTGGACATAGTAACACGTTGGAATATGTTCACCGAATGGGGAGAGATAGAGAGAGTCTAGAGTGTCGAACCTCGTATTTCGGAAAATGTTGAAGACATAGACGATAAGTTGAGACGGGATTATTAAGCGAGAGGCTACGTTCGTAGGGATACCGACAAGCTTTGATTTTTTTTCTATGAGGCTGTAGTAAGGTCTGTGGGGGAAATGGGCATGTATTGGGAATAGACAAGTGAGGCCTCTCAGGGGCAGGACTATCTATCTAGAGTCTATCACGTGATAATCACGTGATTGGAGCGAACCATGCGTCTAATAGAATGGCTGCGTATAAGATCCATCACGTGATATAACTTAGTCATATTCTTTGTCCAACATCATGTCAAAGACGTTCGTTGCAGAGTCAACAAAGAATGCATGCGCAGGGTAAATGCTGTTTTCGTCAATATTAATAGCCCTTTCTTACCGCTTCCGTCGAGGTGATTTCAGGATACGGCCGCCTCGTAGGTTGACCCAAACTGCATCTCCTTCTCCAGTTGGCCAAGACGTCTCTTTTCTTCTCGATTTCCCCTTTTAGTTTTCTATTCCAGTCGTCTTTTTCCCTTCTTCTCCACGTCTTTTCCTCTTCATTTTCTCTTTTCGTTATATTCAATTTTATGCTACCTTCCCTTATCTTCGTTCTCTTTCAAAACGTATTCTTACACTTGCTCCCAGCCAGCCCGATGTATCCCGATTGGCCCGAGACGGCAGCCGACCTGGTGCCATTGCCATTGTGCCCCGGCCCAAAGCTGGCTGCCTTTGACTTTCAAGGCCCCCAAGACATTAAATTCCTCGAATACCTTGGCGAAGGACTGCATGCCCATGTCCTCAAGGTCAAGATCAAGGGCCAAGAGTACGCGCTCAAACTGGTACGTTTTTTTCCAAGGGCAGGGGGGTCTTCAGGGTTCTCAGGGTCCTCAGGGCCTTCAGGGTCCGCAATATACGAGGCTGGGTTTTGGACACCAACTAACCTCGCTATTTCTAGTTCCGTTTTGGATACGACGAAGTCTGGGAAGGCCCGGGCCAATACAATGCCAACAACACGCGGGCCAAACTAACGGTTCTTGCCCAATTCTCGGAACCATTCAGCTGCGAGTGTCGTGCTTTTGGCCGTCTACACGAAGCGGGCCACCCCGAGCTGGCCATCCCATGCTATGGCTATATCCTTCTGGATGAGGAGACAGAACGCCGGCTGCAGGACCAGTTCAAGCTCGAGTTCGACGGCGACAATGAGTGTTCCGGCCGGCACGACTTGCGGGGCCGCTTTCTTGGCGAGCGAAGCGGCAGGCCCCCGCCCATCCGCGGCATTCTCAAGGCACTGGGGTCCACCCACAGACGATTGGACCCGACCAATTTCAGCGTGCCTATGGTGCGTCGGCTCCTCCGGGAGACGATGCAGCTGCATCAGCTAGGCATCATTTACCATGACACACGCCTCGAGAATCTCGTCAACAACAAGATCGGCGATTTTAGCACGGCCATCACGGTGCCGCATTTCATGACCACGCCCGAGCTCAATCCCCACCTCAACGCGGCGGCGCGTGCGGACATGGAGCTTGAAACGTTCTTACACACCATGGACGACTATTGGAACTTTATCCAAATGTTCTATCATATGGAGGAGAATCCAGCCCAGAGATCTAAGTTGTTTGAAAAGGTGCCAGTGCTCCCAGGGGGCATAGACCCAAGCGAAGCGAAGCAGTTAATTCTTCGAGATACGCCACGCCGGAAACGTCAAAGCCAACGTGTGTACACAAAGGTCGATCCCCGGCGTTACGACTGGAAGGCGGCAGTAGCAGCAGCAGCAGCATCACGAGGGGTTACAAAGCGACGCCCGAAGCAGACTCTGCCTGCAAAGCCTGACCTATGGTATCTCGATTGCACGCCCGAGACAGCGGCCTGGGTGAACTGTCAGCGTGAGTGCTCTGCAACGGTGGGTTGGAGGGTGGACGATGCTGGCTTTATTTTCCCAGCAGGACGGGAATACGGAAGGGAGGCTTTTATGGAGGAGATGTTGAAGGAGAGAATGATGGCGCATGAGAAAGAACTTCAAGAGATGTCTACTTAACACCTGTTAGAACAAATGGCCGTTTTGGGGCAGTTTTTCTTTTAAACAAAATGAACAACGTACCAAGTGGCTTGTTGGAAGGGATCCAGCCAACCTAAATAGACGGGAAGATGAAGTCTAAAAGCTATATCTCTTCTTTTAAAAAAAAGATATATAATAAACACGCTTGTATTTTATTTAATGTTGTGGCTTCTAGCCTAACACTTTCAAGAAAATGCGGGCGTCGAAGCAACCAAGGAAATCAAAAGGAAATTCGAAATTAATAAGTACGTCCTGAGAAAACTGGTCCCAATGACCATTCCCGAAAAGCTTTAAAGCCTAGGTTGTATTAAAGGGGAGGTGGGGAATGTGGCCTATCGTTAAAACCTGGCTACGTCTATAATAAGCGTCGTTTATATATCAATATTTACAAAGAAATTACTGGCTCCGGTTTTTCTTTTCTTTTCTTTTTTTTTCTTTTTTTCTTTATTATATAGGACGTTAACGAATAATAGTACAACGTAGGGCGGTTTAAGTAAGTCAAAGATTATAACAAGAAAGCCCTATACATCAAGGAAAAAGGACAAGAAAAAGACAAGGAGAGGGAAAAGGACAAGAAAAGGACAAGAAAAGGGACGAGAAAAGAGAAAGGAAAGGGAAAAAAAATTATAAAAACCAGAGATGAAAAAGAAACAGAACAGGAACGAAAGGACGCAAAAAGGACGAGTAGAAACACAAAAGAAAAAAGGGAGAAAAGAAAAAAGGAAAACAAAGAATCAGGAACATGTTGTGAGCCTCTCAATTCCATATACGACTTCCAACCACCCCTTACCAGTCCGGATTGATGGCTCCAAGATCAATGACTTCGTCTTCGTTGCCAGTTGATGGCAGCAAAGGATCGAAATTTATGAGGGAGCTATTAAGGTCAAACAGAAACCCTCCATCCAGTCCAGCAGCGGCGGCAAAGGCAGGCGGCGGTGCGTTGGTTGGCACCTCCACGCCCGAGTACTGGTGCCGCCGCACCCACCCGCGGCTGTCGTCGAGTTGCAGTGTAGCCCAAGCATCAATGGGAACGACTTCGTCAGCCTTGGCGAGATGGTGCTGGCCGCTCAGCGACAGCATACAGAGCCACCACAGGGCCAGCTCCGTGGTCAGGTGGGACACGGGCCCGCCGCTCTGCCCGCTGCTCTGCCCGGTGCTCAGCTCCGTGTTCCACGGCACAGGCATGATATGGGCCGTCCAATCAGTCCAATTTTCTTCCGCCTGCAACCACGTAGCGGTAAAGTAACAAGTCACCAGCTCCTCGTCTGTCTGGATGTATCCGTACCGCGTGCCAGACAGGGCGCATAGGTTGGCTAGCTGCCGTAAAGGCCACTGAAGCTCGGCCGTAACCTTTTTAGCGTTCTTAACCAGCAAGCTTCCCTTCCATTTCGCGCTGGTCCGGCCGAGACCGACCACGAGTGTGTCACGCCGGTAGTTGCCCAGCTCAATAATGTGGTCGACCGTTGTCTTATTGGGAGCCTGCGGAATCTTGGCCACGGCCGACTGGTCGGCGCTGGTGTACTTGTGGTGCACAGCCGCACCAGCGTGCAGGCCCATGGCCTTCTTGGTATGGTTGACCAACGACAGGACGGTCTCGTCGTTCCAAGCAATGATGTTTTTGGGGCCGTGATCGTCGTTCATCGTGAGGCCTTTCAGCTGGGTGGTGGATGGCACCTTTTCATAGAGATGCGGCGGAAGTGGCCCATCGATGATGTGTCCGTAGCTTTCGTTGAGCGTCTGAATGTTGAACGCTTCCCAGACACGAACACTTATGGCCGGCCAGGTGGACGACTTGGTGTTGCCGGTATCCCTTGTCAAGCATGCTACAAATGGCTTGTGCCGTATGAGGATATCACGCAGTGTCGGCTGAGGAAACTCCATGGCAAACCCGGAGGAGCGGCGTTGTTGTTGAAAACCTAAATGAAGAGGATCTGTTAGTATAAACGTTGGTGACGGAAATAGGGGAATGGGAGGGAGACGTGTGTAACACCTGTAAAATTCTGGAAGTCTGGAAGTCTGGAAGTCTGAAAGTCTGAAAGACTGGGATGGAATGATGAGAAAGTGGGAGAGGCCAGAGACCGCAAAAACCAAGACCAGAGGGCTTTTTATCCTCCTCCCTTTCCCATATCCCCACCTTCGCCCCTTTTCTTCCTGGGTTTGTGTTCAGCTCTGGGCCTCAGTTTCAGCTGCGTTGTAGTGTCTTCTGGGTCAGGAAAGTGAAGGTGTTTTATGACATATTATCAGTCTATGCGCAGAGAGGCATCAGCTTGGCTGGACTTTTATTCATAAATGCGCGACTTGTCGCTTTTTCTCGTTGTCGTGAGGACCCGTCCAGCCAATGAGCTCAAAATACGCCAACAATATAGTTTCCTCTGTTGTGGCTGTTACACATGCAAGAGACGTGCAGGAGCAGCTGCATATCATTCAAAGAAGACGAAGAAAACCCGGACGTGTAGACAACGAGACAGAGGGGAGAGCGAAGGTGCTAGAAGATGCCACTTGATTGGGGTTTATTCCTTCTTGAGATTTTGTTTCTTATTCAATTCGACAAAAAACTATACCATGTTTATCCATCAATGTTAAGACGGTCAAAAAACAGCCCCTTTCCCCATACAAGACACACGGATACCTGGCTCCATGCGTCCTCTTCCGCAGACTTACTGTCCGCCACTCGTGTACCAGCCACCTTTTCCGTCGATGGCTTGACACTTTTCCACTGAATACCCAGAGAGATAAACAACGCCACTGCCGCCACGGCCGTTGCAATATGAAGGGTCAATGTAAGGGCGTAGTTGTAAGCCTCGAGCACGTCGGCCAGCTGGGTCGCCGGCACGACGCTCCTTGCCTCGGCCTAGCCGGTGCTCAGATGCGTGGCGGTGCCGACGGAATGTCTTGCAGATTTGAGACCACCTGGATGACCACATACGGCATGAAGACGGCCATGCCGGCGCCGAGGTCTTGCAGCACCGCCTTACAACACCTGGAAGGGGATCCAGTGCGTGTACGACATGTTTGTGGTCGGCATCGAGAGCAGGCCGTGTCAATGCTCATGAGAGGCGTGCCCAGGAGGACGTAGGTGCTGGGGTACGTCGACATCATAGGAGATCGATGTCAGTCAGCGATCCGGGAAGACTACGCTTTATCTTCTGTGGTTATACAGAGCACTTGCAGGGCTAAAAGGCTGGCGCGTGCGGCAAGGAGACGCTCGCTGATGGGGACGCTGGCCAGTCAGACGAGAGGTTGACATCATTGTGGAGACACTGGCCAGTCAGTTGACGCCCTTATAGACGCTTTTAAATATGCCCTTTCTTCTCGTTTTCCCTCTTTTACTTTCTCGTATTTTCCTATCCTTCTTTTCACTCACGCTCAACTTCTTCTCAGCATGGGACGCCAGACGAAAACCGCATCCGAGAAAGACCAACGACGGTTGTCTAATATCGCATATGTTTCTAAATATTGGGGCGACGATTTTATCGCACAATACTGTTGGCGGGACCGTTCTTATTTTGACTGCATCGAGTTAAAGAAGGCGTCAAGGCAATGCCCGAATCTGAAAGATGCTAGCGAGAGGCTGTACAACATCCTCTGCGCGAGAGCAACGGTAACCGGCGGGCGTATACTTGCACTTCCAGATAGCCTAAACCCTCTTATCCGGAGCGGGAGACTTATGGAGTATAACCTAGCTAGGGAGCTAGAGAGGTCACCGACGCCAACGTAAGGCGACACCTACACCGATATACAATCGTTTATTTCCTGTATGTTTATTTGTTTTATTTTGTTTCATTTTATTTTCCTATATTTAATTAGTAACCACTCGCGGCTTACTAAACGCACCTGTAACGAGAACACACACCCGCTCAGATCTGTGACAGTTTTTCCCCCAGGAGGGTTCTGTCTAGCTAGTCGCTAATAGCCAGGATTGGCTGAGAAAAGCTAATAATAATAATAAATAATAATACGACTATAACCTTACCTTTGACAAGAACAGACACAGAAGATAAATTGTGATTTGAGGTGAATAAGACAGTAAAAAGGTAATAAAATAAAAACAGAGTAAACTCGAACTTGTAACTAGGGTGGAGATATGCTGACCAAAAAAAAATAGTTCAACCTGCAAAAAGCAACTGCAACTTCCGGGAGTCGAACCCGGAGCCTACGCATGGGAAGCGTAGATGTTACCGCTACACCAAAGTTGCTTAGCGATATTGTATTTCGATCCTTAGCTGGACTAAATAGCTAAGCTGCATTGTGGGGAGCTCTCCTTTCATAACAAGCTCCCAACCCCACCAATTCCCAATCGAAAACCTGTCTTTAGCGTTGCACCTTTGCGTCAGCGGTCCTTCCTCGCCGAACCTTTGACCTCCTTTACTGTCCGAACAAGCGCCAAACAACGAAGACCAACATATACACCCTGACCCAAACCACTCCCACCAACATCCTCCCCGACGACTACCATGGCGGCCCGCGGCGACAAGATCGAAAAGATCATTGCGCGCATGCAGCAGCGCATCAGCGAAGGCCAGTACTACGAAGCTCAGCAGCAAACCCGCGTTGTGGCCGCTCGTCACATCAAGGCAGCCAACTGGACCGCGGCCATCGACATTCTCTACAATGTGGCGCAGGCTCTGCTGAAGGCGGGCCAAGGCGGTAGCGGTGGCGACCTCAGCATCTTCCTGGTCGACGTCTACAAGCAGGCGGAGCTCAAGCCCGACGCCACGTCCCGGGGGCGTGTTTTGACGTGCCTGCGGCTGTTCGACAGCGAGGAGCCAACGCGCAAGAAGTACATCACGGAGGCGATAGCGTAAGTGCCAACGGACGGTCTTGTATTCTTCGCTACCTATCCTCGCCCTCTCGCAGCTTCTTCTAACCTCGGTGCGCACTCTGCAGATGGTCTGCCAAGTTTGGCGAATACCCGGCCGGCGACCCTGAGCTGCACCACGTCGTCGGCTCGCTCTACGCCGACGAGCACGAACCCTATGAAGCCGAGCGCCACCTCCTCACCGGAACGAAGGACTCCCCGGTGGTCCTCGCTCGCATGGAGTACTCGTGGTACCAGCAGGACGACGCCCACACCGCCCCGCTCTACGCCGCCCGTGCCGTACTCCCCTATCTTCTCACGGCCAACGTGCGCGCCGCCAACGAGAGCTTCCGCGTATTTGTGAGCGCCTTGACTGCCGACAACCCGGGCCTCAATGTCCAGGAGGTGAGCGGCGCGAGCGCCGATGCGCGCGTGTTCCCAAGCTTGCCGCTCCTCAACTTTCTCAGTCTGCTGCTGCTGGCCGTCCAGCGCGGCAGCCCCGAACTCTTCCGGCAACTGTCGACCAAATATGCGTCCCAGCTGCGTGAGGCCGAGTCGTGGACGGATGCGGTCGAGACCATTGCCGAGATGTACTTTCACATCCAGCGGCCACGGCAGAGCAACCCGCTGTTTGATATGATGGGAAGCTTGTTTGGCGGCGGTGCAGGCGGTGGCGGTGGCGGTGGCTCAAGAAGCTCTCAAACAAACAGGAGTATCGAAGCACCTGTCGCCGAGGGACTGGACTAAACAGTGGGACGAGTCGGGATAAATGTGTTGCCATGTGGTGGAGGTGGATGTTGGTGAACTTGGAGCGGCTTTCTTTCCAAGCGCCCAAAATTAAGATCGATACCGTGGCCTGCTTGCTTGCAGCAGGCGGCGCACGGAACGTGTAATATAAGCAGACATTCAAAAGCGGACACGATACAATATGTTCTCAAACGCCATAAACGACTGTCCAAGCTCAGCGCTAATCAAGCCGTGGCACGTCCTCGGACTCGTACATCCAGTTGTCTTCTGCGAGTGCAGAGACCTTGGCGCGCAGGCTTGCCCTCAGAGCGTCAAGAAGTTCTTAAGGGTCAGTAAGTCACGATGCCATAGTACGCCGTCGAGAAACAATAAACATACCTTCGGGCTGCCCCGGGATGCTTGTCCGCTGTTGGTGGTACTTGATGGTGTCTGCGAGCCTCTGTCGTTCTCCTTTACAAGTGAGCGTTAGCACAGTATCCGCACAGGATTAACGTGTCCGTTTTCTTTTTGCTGCCATGAACGTACGCTCGCTCTCTTGCCGTGCATCCAAAGTCATCTCGCCAAGTTCGTCCGCTGTCGGTGATGGGGGGTCTACCAGCTCGAGCTCGCCGTTGCGGTCGCGGACAACGATCTCAGCAGGGCCGCGAGATGCAGGGTCAGAGGCCAATGCAGAATCGAGCCCCGTGTCAGCTCCGTCAAGGCCGCCCAGGACACTCGCACGAAGCCCGTCGTTGGACGCATTTGCCGACGTCGCATTGGACCCGGCCGATGTGGCCTGGGTCGGCCGGCGTGTCAGCTGGCTCTGAAACAGATTCCGGCGCACACTCGTCGACGCCGACGATGCATTGGCACCGCTGCCAGTCGATCCGCCGCTGCCCGTTGCAGCGCCACGAGGTGCTCGAGGAAAGGCGCCGGTGCCGACTCGGGAGGCCATTTGGTGGCGACTGGCGTGGTAGATGGGGTGGCGGTCGGCCATTGCGCCTTCAGACGGAGCAGCTGGGAGACGATAGACGCTTAAGTTAAAAGGATACAGATACAGTGGACGAAGGGATTTGGCGATATGAAAACGTCCGATTGTTGAGAAGGACAGGGGTTTGTGTATGTTTGTTTATCGTGGTTGGGCAAGTGAAGTTGTTAGCGCCCAGCAGTCGGTCTTGCTCTTGTCTTCATCAGCCGCAAATAGCCTCCTGTGAGCTCGACGCGACCCTGGTCCTTCCGCTAACAAATGCGCTGAACCCCGCCGAGCCCGCCAAACCGCCACAGAATGACGCCAAGTCATGTGCTCCGGTGGGTCCAAACACGACTTTGAGAGCAACCCGTCACGCTAGAACGCGGTTGGCGTGCCTGCCCTGTTAAATTGATTTTGCCTCTTAGAAAGCTGCCCTCCACCTCCCTGCCTTTGACTCTCTGACGCCGTACACACAACAAACACACTCAACACGCTCAACACACAAGACCGACTTTGGATCGAAGCATGTCGACGCGCGCCTCTCCGACAGAAAGTTCGTAAACGACCCGCATCCTCCGATCATCTCCCTCCCATCCACAATGCCGGCCGCCGTCCTACCGCAAAAGCGGGTGTTTGGCGAGGCGTCCAACGCTCGCAGTAACATCGCCGCTGCACCGTCGACGCCGTCCGCGTCGGCCAAGAAGCGCCGCCTCGAGCACCTGCCGCCGTCGTCGAGCCCCGCCGCAGGACGTCAGCTGCTCCCCAGCTCGCAGAATGGGCCCGGCCGTTTCGGCGGGTCGAGCCAGCAGAAGAGCGTCTTCGAGTCCGAGGTGCTCGAGAAGCTGAGCCAGGACATCAACGAGCTCAAGCAGAACAATGCAGAAAAGGACCAGATCTGGGACCGCCCACCGGTGCCGGCGTCCTTCGACCCACATGCGTCCGACCTGTCTTTTCAGCAGATCGAGGCCGAGGAGGGTACGACGCACGGCGGGCGGCCCACAGTCAGGTTGTTCGGCGTGACGGACGACGGAAACTCGGTGCTGCTGCATGTAACCGACTTCCGGCACTACCTGTACGTGGCGGCGCCGGCGTCGTTCGCGCCCACAGACTGCAAGTCCTTCCAGGCATATCTCGAGGCACAGATGGCGTCGCACCAGCCCGTGATCTATTCGGTGCAGATGACGATGCGTGAGAGCATTTACGGCTTCCAGAACAACACACAGAACCCGTTTCTCAAGATCACGATCACGGACCACAAGCAGATCAGCCGCGTCCGGTCCACCATCGAGAACCGCAGAGCCAACTGGAAGGGCATGTGGGGCCAGAGCGAGAACCAGATCATGACCTACGACAACCTGCAATATGTCATGCGCTTCATGGTGGACTGCGATATCTTTGGCATGTCGTGGGTGACAGCGCCCGCCAACAAGTACCAGCTCATTCCGGACCACAACAAGCAGTCGAACTGCCAGATTGAGGCCGAGATCAGCTGCGTCGATCTCGTGGCGCACAAGCCTGTCGGTGAATGGTCCAAGATGGCGCCCTTGCGCATCCTGTCCTTCGACATTGAGTGTGCTGGCCGCAAGGGCATCTTCCCCGAGGCCGACCATGACCCGGTCATCCAGATTGCCAACGTGGTGACGCGCTACGGCGAGAAGAAACCGTTCGTGCGCAATGTGTTCTGTCTCGACAAGACGAGCTCGATCGTGGCCACGCAAGTGCTCGAGTTTGAGCGCGAGGAGGCCATGCTGGCGAGCTGGCGCGATTTCTTGCTACGCGTGGACCCGGACATCATCACAGGCTACAACATTGCCAACTTTGATTTCCCGTACCTTCTTGACCGCGCAAAGCATTTGAAAGTACCGCGATTCGATCACTGGACGCGTATCCCACACTTGCGGTCGCAGTCAAAAGACACCAACCTCTCGAGCAAGCAGATGGGCAGTCGTGACACCAAGGAAACCACCATCAACGGGCGACTCCAACTGGATCTGCTGCAACTGATTCAGCGCGATCACCACCTGCGCAGCTATACGCTCAACTCGGTGTGCTCGCATTTCCTGGGTGAGCAGAAGGAGGACGTGCACTACACAATGATCACGGAGCTGTTCAATGGCACACCCGAAAACCGGCGGCGGTTGGCACTTTACTGCCTCAAGGACGCGTACCTGCCACAGAGGCTGATGGAGAAGCTGTCGTGTTTGGAAAACTACACGGAGATGGCCCGTGTCACGGGTGTGCCCTTCAACTTTTTGCTCTCGCGCGGCCAGCAGATCAAATTCATCAGCCAGCTGTTCCGCAAGGCGCTTGAGCAGAAGCTCGTGGTGCCGAACCTGCAGTCCAAAAGTTCGGACGAACAGTACGAGGGCGCGACGGTCATTGAGCCGGTGCGCGACTTCTACAAGGAGCCCGTGGCGACGTTGGATTTCGCGTCGCTGTACCCCAGTATCATGCAGGCGCACAACCTGTGCTACACGACGCTTGTTAACAACGCTGCGATCGAAGCGTTCGGGCTGAAGAAGGACGTCGACTACATCGTGACGCCCAACAACGACAAGTTTGTGACGGTGGCGCAGCGCAAGGGTCTGCTGGCACAGATTCTGGAGGAACTGCTCGCGGCGCGGAAGCAAGCAAAGCGCGAGCTGGCGATGGAGACGGACTCGTTCAAGAAGGCCGTGCTCAACGGTCGGCAGCTGGCCTTGAAAATCAGCGCCAACAGTGTGTACGGCCTGACGGGAGCCACCACGGGCAAGCTGCCCTGCCTGGAGATTGCGCGCAGCACGACAAGCTACGGTCGACAGATGATTGAGCGGACGAAGAACGAGGTGGAGGCGCGCTACAACATCGCCAACGGCTACTCGCACGACGCGCAGGTCGTGTACGGCGACACAGATTCGGTCATGGTCAAGTTCGGCACCAAGGACCTGGCGGAGGCGATGAAGCTGGGTGAGGACGCGGCGCAGTTTGTGTCGTCCAAGTTCGCCAAGCCGATCAAGCTCGAGTTCGAAAAGGTGTACTACCCCTACCTGTTGATCAACAAGAAGCGGTATGCCGGCCTGTACTGGACGCGGCCCGACAAGTACGACAAGATGGATACCAAGGGTATCGAGACGGTGCGGCGCGACAACTGCTTGCTGGTGCAGACGGTCATCGAAAAGGTGCTGCGCATGATGCTCATCGACCAGGACGAGGTGGGCGCGCAGGCGTACGTGCGCGACATCATCTCGGACCTGTTGCAAAACAAGATCGACATGTCCAAGCTGGTCATCACCAAGGCCCTCACCAAGGAGAGCTACAAGGCCAAGCAGGCGCACGTTGAGCTCGCCGAGCGCATGAAGAAGCGCGACCCGGGCTCGGCGCCGGGCCTGGGCGACCGTGTGGCGTACGTCATGGTCAAGGGCGCCACGGGCTCCAAGAACTTTGAGCGGTCCGAGGACCCCATCTTCGTGCTCGAGAACAACGTGCCGATCGACACCAAGTACTACCTCGACAACCAGCTGGCGAAGCCGCTGGGCCGCATCTTTGAGCCCATCATGGGCGAGACCAAGGCGCGGTCGCTGCTGACGGGCGACCACACGCGGTCGATCTCGGTGGCGGCGCCGTCGGTGGGCGGCCTGATGAAGTTTGCCAAGAAGACGCAGACGTGCATGGCGTGCAAGAAGCCCCTGCGGGGGAAGGAGGAGAGCCAGGGCGCGGTGTGCGCCGACGACGCGCCGCGTGTGGGCGAGCTGTACAACAAGACGCTCGACAAGGTGTCGGATCTGGAGGTGCGGTTTGGTCGTCTGTGGACGCAGTGCCAACGGTGCCAGGGCAGCATGCACTGCGAGGTGATTTGCAGCAGCAAAGACTGCCCGATCTTTTACATGCGGATGAAGGCGAAGAAGGACCTGGAGGACGCGAACAAGGACCTGCAGCGGTTTGACTTTGATGCCGCAGCGACGTGGTAGGCAGTGTCACGAACGGTTTATGTTTTTTTTTTTTCTTTTTTCTTCTTCGTCTGTTATAGCTTTCTTAACGCTCTGGTTTTTGTTTCTGGTCTCAGCATATGTGCATCTTTGTTTCTCTGCTATACTTTTGTTTATTTTTGTTCACCTTGTTATCATGATGGGTAGGGTTGTAATTTGGGCGACGGTTGTCTAGAAACACATGGGACTTGATGAGCACATGGATAGCTTTCTGTTTTGTCTTCTCTTTTCTCTTTCCTATTTTGTCTCTTCCGTCTCGTTCCTTTAGTTGTTGGCTCTTGCCAAAATGAAATGTCACTCACCAGACCTCTCAGTAACTTCCATATGTGAGACTACATGACCTCACCACCGACCTCGCTTCTCGCCCCTCCTCTCTGTACGTCTCTTTTTTTCGTGTTCTCTTCGTCCAAGCTCCGACAAGCTTTTCTCCAGAGCTCCGTCCCACTGCCTTGCACTTGCGCATTCCGATTCACCGCCCCTCGAGCTATGCCCTCCAGGGGTTAACGCCCGGCTGCGCGAAATACGTCGTACGTCGAGCAGGGAAATATTCGTTCGCCTGTCATTTGTCCCATGAAGCTAAAAAAAATAAAGGAAAAAACACATGTAGGACGATCTAGCTGGGGTTTTTGCGTCGTTATCAGATTGAGATATTTTTTATACTTTCCTCTTTTCGGTGAGCTAGCAGTCATTGGTGGTGATGAGAGTCGTGTACGGACTCCGTCCGTCGTAAGATACGTCAAGGCCGTGATGCTTCAAACGATCGCCAACCGTTGTCGGACTTTCGTTAAGCGTACGAGTACTGGCACGTCTCTGGAAAACCGGCCCACAGTTCCACAGAAACATCTTATCTCTTGGCAGCACAACAAGCTTGCTGTTATGCGTTTCTATTGAGTTTGTGTTTGGTGATGCAAACTGCGAGCAGGCCTGCCATTGGGCACGCCGGTCTCTGGAACCATAAGGACATAAATGGGGCCGTACGACGGAGCGCCTTGGCAAGACCCTTTGCTCCTTTCTGGTTTCTGCTCTGGTACCTTTTCCCTAGTTTTGTACCCGTCCATTTTTTGTCTTTTTGTCGGATTCCTGCCGGTTAGTTCATTTGCTCGCAGTCTTTCGCCTCTCGCGTGGCAGCCTTTGGACGCAAGTGTCTCGCCCGAGCAACGCGGAACTACGAACCGGCGAGGCTTCTCCACAACGCGTACATACGAGGCAGGGCACGGAGACGGCGTTCAACCACCATGAACGTCTCCTCACGCTTCTCGAGATCGACGGAATCGGATTTTGTTGTTGATTCCTGTCTCGCGTTGTTCTTGTCCGTCATCTCATGGTTTTTTTTTTTTGCTTGGTTCATTTCCCCTCTTTCCCCAGCCGCCCGTGGGGGAACTGGTAACCCTCCTTTTGCTGCTTGTGTTTTTGGCCGGTCCGATCTCTCAAAAGGCTTGGCCTGCTCTCGTCCAGTCATTCAAGTTGCTGTTTCGTAACAAAATGCAGGTAATAGCAGCGCCCGGGTCCTCTCACAACGCGAGGATTGGAAACTGGGGACAAACGGACGAATTGGCAAGACAGAAAGCAGAAAAGCGAGATGCACGACAGGCGATGCATAGACATACAAGAATTGCTGTTGTGGAGAAGATGGAAGAGGGGGGGGGGGGTGTCGTGTGCGTCGAGATCGGCACACGGGGGACGAGAGAAGCATTCACGGCATGTCGGTGCATCCACGGGTTTGTTGTGTGGGAGGGCAGGCCAAAGACACCAGAGGTCAAGAAGAGTACGGCTGATCGTATGCCGCGTTGCCATGATCGGTGGAAGGCTGACAGTAGGAGGCATGGCACGCCTTGTCGGGGAGAGCGATGAGCGAAGAAAAAAAGGAGATTGTTTGCGTGCATCTGATAATGTTTTTTTTTCTTCTCTCTCTTATTTCTTTCTTTTTCTTTTCATGTGCCATCACATCTGTTGTGCACGCTCGTCCTATATCGCGCATTGGATGATCACAGCCCCAGGCAAATGAGACAAGACATACGGCATGCGTGCGCGGTGAGAAAATTTCCCTCACTTTTTACCAGGAGCATATTCCGAAATAGGCAACCGTGGGGCTCTTACAAGACGACTGTGTGTGAGGACGGTGCACGTATCCTGATGCTCACGACAGCAGGAGGGAAAAAGCCGCAAGAAAAGTCCAGAAAAAGAAAAGGGCAAGGGGGACAATAAAAAACGCGTTAATGACTTGTTCACTAGCCTTGCGGGGACCCCGTTGCAATGACCACGTCTGGAGGGCAGGATGCATACGACGTATTGAAAAAGGGTCTCGAGGGTGTCGTGCCTCGAAGAGATGCATACGCGCAGCAAGGAAAGAAAATGAAACGAAACAAAATGGCACGGTGAAAACGACAGCTGGTGCTGCGAACATCGGAGCCCTGCACCGAGTGGATGGAACAGAAGTGGAAGGCAGGAGCGGGATGGACAAAGAGGAAGGCACGAAGACAAGGGAGGAGGCGAAAAATAGAAGTGACAGCGAGAAGCACAGGACGCTAGGGCGGCGCGGCTGAGGCTAGACCACCTGGAGGGCGCTGTAAGTAAAGTAAAGTAGAAGACCCAGACACCAGCTCACTTTTCGTCTGCCCGCCGCGGTTCCGGCGGCGAGAATTTTCAGGAACAGAAACAGCGCAATGCGCGCAAAAGGCAAGAGCCTGCACCGGCCCACGGAACAGACCACACCAGGCTACCTGACTACCCACCCAACGCCCACCACCAGTCCAGGGTCGTCTTGACGCAGTCGATGACCGCAGCCCGGTGGACGAACTGACGAATCGCAGAGCAGCACCCGTCGTGTCGGACGAGGCGACGCCGTCTCTCTGTCTTTTTTGTCTCTCCCTCTTCGACTCGTTGATGCGAGAACGGACGGGATCTGGATGGATCTGCCTTTCGACACCCCTGTTCCTTTAGCTTGCAGCCCCGTCTTTGGAGCGTCTTGGAACAGAATACGTATTTGCATTATTCGATGTTTATATTCCTGCCTGCAACGCGACCCAATCGCCGTGGCCCATTCGAGGCTGCAGAGGAGCAGAGCAGCAGAGAAGCAGAGAAGCAGAGGAGCCAGAGCTCCGACACAGGACAAGAGGACAGGAGAGGACACGACACGCACACCCGATGTTCATTCAATACTACGGGGACGTTGAAGAAAGAGCCGACAGACTGACCGAGTGCCCGAGAGAGGTCGAGAGATGCATGGATGGACAACGTGTTCATGGAGTGGTCCATCGTCCATCTTCGTCGTCCATCAGTCCATCCGGCGATGGGATGCTGTGCTGTCGTGGGGTCGGTTCCTCTTTCTTTTCTGCCGTTCTGCACTTTCTATCCTACGGAGGACACATTCCTAGTCAATCCACAACATCCGCTGTATCTTTACCTGCTCAGAGTGCTCGTCGAGTTTGTAAGTTTTAAGATATATCGCTCTCATCCACGTAGCCTTCCTCCACGGAGGTTCCGTGCCTGGACCTGTCTCAACACTGGGTCTGGCCACTTGCACTTGCCTGCCTGTAAATTCTAGCGCTTCAGACAGCCCCATACTGCCGTCTGTTCTTCGGGCGCTTTTTCGCTCCTTTTCTCTTGGTCCTCAGGTCCTCTCGTCGTGCCTTGGTTTTGCCTGCCTTTTTTTTCTTTTTGCCCGCACGCGAGCTTAGCGTGCCCAGGCGCCAGTCGCTCGAGCGATTCCGGCGCCAGGCCGCTCCCCGACACCAGGCTGCTGGTGGTCTTACTCCGTACAGAGGCCCGAGAGGCCCCAGCCAGTCACAGCCGCCGGCGCTAGCCCAGCCGACTTTTTTTTCGCCTTTCGCCTCCCGGGAAAAAGTAAAGGCCCAGAGACGTATGTCGTAGTAATTACCACAACCCCCACTGCCGCCTCTTACCCACGCCCTGCAACCCTGCACGTCGTCTGCCGTGGCCTCGCTGCTTCCCTGCTTCCCTGCCTCGTTCTCCAACAGCGCGTTTGCATGACAACAAGGCCGCTGTCAACGGAACGGCCACGCAAGGCCCGCAAGGCGCCGAAGCAGGAGCTCGACCGCGTTCTGTCCCATGTTTCACTCTCTTTGTTTTGTGCTCCGTACGCAACTCTTTCTTGCCTTATTTGTCTCGTCTTTCTTCATCCACCCCACTGGCCATAGCTTTCCTCTTACTCTTTTCGTCGTGTAAGTCGACGCCCCTCCGTAATCTCTACCCTCTTAGACTCCCGGGCCTAGCTTCGGTGCCAATCCAATCCATGCGTTCTTTTCCTGCCTCGTCCCCATCGAGCCCGTTGTGCCTTTTCGTCTTTGATCCTCTTGGTCTGAAGGCAAAGCTCTCTAGTCGTAGCTGCCCTCCAACTCGCCCTCCACATCTTCCCGTAGCTCGTAGTAGCGAGAAAATTCCTGCCCAAGTATATCGCCATCCCCGAGTATAAGATCGCACGCTTCTCCCCTCGCCCTCTGTCAAGAACTCGTCTTCCCTTCTTCTCTTCTTCTCTTTCTCTCTTTCTCTCTTCATTCTTTATTCTCACACTTTCTCAAACACACACACGATACCCATCTCCGTCCTTTATACCCAGCCTTCGCCCTCTACGCAACCGTTCCTTCCCAACCGCCATCATGTCCAACCTTCCCGCCGAGCCTGAGTTCCAGCAGGCCTACAACGGTACGTACAAATAACTGTGGCAGCAGAACACAGAAAACACCCGAGGATGAGAAGCGAGGGGCAATTGGGCAAGATTGCAAAGTGATGCCCAAGATAACAGACGCGGAAAATGATAAGAGCTGCAGCTGAAGTTTGGCTGCGGTTCTTTTTTTTTTTGGTGGCGTTCTGTTGGCATGAGATTAAGATAAGAGAAGGACGCGCGAAGAGGGAAAGAGCCAAGACAAAAAAAAAAAAATACGTCATGAAAACGGAAAGAGAGGGGAGAGATACGCGATAAGAAACGATCAATCGGGAAAGATCGAACGAGACATTTAAAACGGGAAAGATCAGTCGGGGTCGAGGCCAATCGGAGAGGGAAAGAGCGCATGGAAAGATAAAGGCGCATCCACAGGACCGGCGGCTGCTATGCCACGATCCATTTCATTCCCATGAGTCACTCGCTAACTAAGAGTCCTCCCCCCCTCTGCAGAGCTTGTCAGCACCCTCGAGAACAGCACGCTCTTCCAGAAGAACCCCGAGTACCGCACCGCCCTCAAGGTCGTGTCCATCCCCGAGCGCATCATCCAGTTCCGCGTCGTCTGGGAGGACGACAAGGGCGAGCTCCAGGTCAACCGCGGCTACCGCGTCCAGTTCAACTCCGCCCTCGGCCCCTACAAGGGCGGCCTGCGCTTCCACCCCACCGTCAACCTGTCCATCCTCAAGTTCCTCGGCTTTGAGCAGATCTTCAAGAATGCCCTGACCGGCCTCATGATGGGCGGTGGCAAGGGCGGCGCCGACTTCGACCCCAAGGGCAAGTCCGACGGCGAGATCCGCCGCTTCTGCGTCTCCTTCATGCGCGAGCTGGCCCGCCACATCGGCGCCGACACCGACGTGCCCGCCGGCGACATTGGTGTCTCCGGCCGCGAGATCGGCTGGATGTTCGGCGCCTACCGCGCCGCCCGCAACGCCTTTGAGGGTGTCCTGACCGGCAAGGGCCTGTCCTGGGGTGGCTCGCTGATCCGCCCCGAGGCCACCGGCTACGGTCTGGTCTACTACGTCGCCCACATGCTCGAGTACGCCGGCGCTGGCTCCTTCGCCGGCAAGCGCGTCGCTCTTTCGGGCAGCGGCAACGTCGCCCAGTACGCCGCCCTCAAGCTCATCGAGCTCGGCGCCACCGTCGTGTCTCTGTCCGACTCCAAGGGCGCCATCGTCGCCAAGGAGGGCGGCTTCGTCACCCCGGCCGACATTGCCACCATTGCCGACCTCAAGGTCGACCGCAAGGCCCTGACCGAGTTCGCCGTCGAGGAGCGCTTCACCTACATCGAGGGTGCCCGCCCCTGGGTCCACGTCGGCCAGGTCGACGTCGCCCTGCCCTGCGCCACCCAGAACGAGGTCAGCGGCGAGGAGGCCAAGGCCCTCGTGGCGGCCGGCGCCAAGTTTGTTGCCGAGGGCTCCAACATGGGCTGCACCCAGGAGGCCATTGACATCTTCGAGGCCGACCGCAAGGAGAAGAAGGGCTCCAAGGAGGCCGTCTGGTACGCCCCCGGCAAGGCCTCCAACGCCGGCGGTGTCGCCGTCTCGGGCCTCGAGATGGCCCAGAACAGCCAGCGCCTCGCCTGGACCCAGGAGGAGGTCGACAACAAGCTCAAGGACATTATGAAGAACGCCTTTGAGAACGGCCTCAACACCGCCAAGGAGTACGTCGAGACCGCCGAGGGCGAGCTGCCGTCGCTGGTCGCTGGTAGCAACATTGCCGGCTTCGTCAAGGTCGCCCGCGCCATGCACGACCAGGGCGACTGGTGGTCGAAGCAGTAAAGCAAGCGGCCTCCGCCGACTTGTGCTTCTCAAAAAGTTCTCATGACCTTCTGATGACTTTTTTGCAATGACCTTGAACTGTCTTTTTTTTTACATCGCATATACCTTGGGGGACGGGTCGGCCATGTTTGATTGGGAAAGAGTCATGTCTGGCTAGTAAGCCATCTCTTCCTCTTTCATCATTTGCTGCTTTTTTTTTGTTTTCTCTTAGCGTTCTAGTTACCTGGTTTACTGTTTTTGCTTTTTGCGCCTCGATCATGGATACGAGATGGGGCTGGCTAAATTGATTTGTTGGACATCATCTTGACCATCGATACTGTGAACGCTTGAATCCCCGTGGGCATGTTAACGATGAAGAAACTGTTGAGTTCGTAACAATGGCTGAATTGGGGGACGTCCTCTTTTCTAGTATTGGAAGAATGAACAAAATCATAAGCAAAGAAATGATGAAAATAAAATAAACCAAAATTAGACATCCAATAAATTAATTGGGAGGTTTTGTACTTCACATCTCTTTTTATTTAGAAATAGAAAGGCTTTGTAGAGACCTTGTGTCGCTCCTTCCTGGCATTCCGATATGACCTCGAGGAGGAAACTGCAACTGTGTAACTAGCAACGAAAATGCAACCAAAAGGAAGGAGCGATCCTAGTCTACTTCCTCACTTCACCCAGCTTTACCTTGTCGTGTTTCGATTCTCGTCCCCCCCCTGCCCCTTTTCTTGTCTTCTATTTTTGTGCTGTTCTCTTTGCATCTCTCACACCGACCCTCGGCTCTATCCATCACGTCGTCTCCAGCTGCAGGTCAGCTTACACCACTCCCTTCTTCCTCCCTCCCGATCTCCTGACTACTCGCTATCGAGACCCTAGCCCCTGCGTTTTGTGTTGCATCCCACTCCTCCTTAAGTTCTTGCATCCGATTCCTCTTTTCGTGAATTACATGTCCGAATAGGGGTCGTTCCCTCTTTTCTTTTTCTTCTTTCTTCCTTCTTCGCCATCCTACAATTGTTCACCTGCAGGTCGCTACTGAGGAGCTGCTGAGCCACGAAACCGGCAGGGGAAAATGGCAACAGGCTGCCAAGATTAGCAAAACTCTCCACTGCATTCTTCTCGAACAAAAGATGAGTAGCCTTACGGGGTAAAGTGGCGTTTTCTGCTCACACTCGTCTCTTCCGTGTCATCGTCTTCGCGCTCTTGATTCGTTTTCGGTGTCTCAGCCTCCTGTCTCCTGCTCCGATCGTCATTCAACGTCAATCACTAGCTAGGCCAATGGTGTTCAAGAAGTGGTTTACGCCTGTTCACCATGGCATGCAAATCTTTTTCGAGTATTTCGAGAGCTCCGAACAGTGGTAAGTGGCTGCATGTGAGAACAATGGAACCATGGGATGGCTTCTGATACTTCTTTCTTTCCTCCATTACTGACTAGCTTGCTAACACGCGTATTCTTCGTGATCCTACAGAGAAATCCAAAGGATTCACTGATTCAGATGGCCAAGATCGAGATCAGTAGAAAGCAACAGAAGAAAAACACAGCCATGCAACCTCAAGACCGGGACCTGGGCCATTGCCTGGAGGATCGCTTGATGACCACGGGCGGTCAATGTGGAGAAATGCAATCTCGTCCTCCAGGCCGGGAGGCGGGCTAGAAAAAGACAACCCTCCGGCATGGCAGAAATATGAGAAACGACGAAAAAAGATGGGAGCAGAGGATTGAGAAGGATGAAGCAAACCAAGATTGTTCCACCACTCCGGCGGAACCGCTGCGGAATTATCTTTGGAAGTTTTTCCTTGGGTAACTCCGTCAATGACCTTCGAAATGCGTTGCACAGCGCATAATACCCCAGTACTACGTTCCAGTACGCCGTTCGAGAAGATGCTCCGCCCCTAGGCAAATTTGTCTTCCGGGGTAAAAGGTACTTGCCCTCATCTTCGGATTCTGCCGGCCCTACGACCTACACCTTTCAAACTCATTTCACGGAGTAGGACACCCAGCCCTGCGACCATGGTCATTGCGGGGTGCCACAGCGTCCCGCAGCATACCATGGTATTCGGTCGTTTTTGCCCTTATGTTCTTCTTCTACGCTGCCGCTACGTCGTACGGTTCTTCACCGCTCTGTTTAAAAAGAGCAACATGGGAGAGAACTAACGTCCTCCTTTGCCCCGAGTGCGGTTCCATGTTGCAGTTTGACAAAGAGCCAACCCCTCGTGAGTTAGCACACGCGAGGATTCGACCTCGGGGGTGCTGCGGGAAGAGGCGACAGGGTTGACTCTTGAAATATCTTACAAGGTCCGTCGGCAAGGATTGAAATCAGATTGCGCTTTGTTTCAGGCACTTGACGCTGCTCCTCCAAGGAGACATCGCCTCTTTGAACTGGGACATCGAACGACGCGCCTCCGGAAAACGAAAGAAATTCGAGGACATCGGACACGTCAAAGCCCTCCAGAATACAGACTAAAATAGGCGGCATCGATTCCGCTCGCTTGGTAAGGCTGGAAGGGACAAGTGCTGACGGTCGAGACGGGATGCCGTATTCGATAAAGCAGGCGATTCGTCGACAACACAATTAACGAAGCTAGTGTGCCCTTGCACCTGCTTGATGGGTGGAGAGGGAAGACGTCAAAATCAGACAGCAACTGTCAAAGCTCAGGCAAGTTTGAACATCTCGTTGCTTTTCCCGCTTTTCCTTCATTTTCTTTTGTCCGCCCCCCCTTCCCTTTTTTGTCCCATGCCCATCCTCTTCTTCTCCTTGCCCTACGCGGAGCGCCCCCTTCCTTCGTGTGCACTGCCAGCACAGACAGTGTTCTCGAGGGTGCAAAGAAGCCATTTCTGCCCTTGTCATGAGGAACGATGGGGCGTCGGTTGGCTTCAACCCTTGAGCTTGCGCCACTGGTGGAAGACTAGGCAAACATTGACTTTGAGAAGGCGGATTGGGACAGTCGTACCACCACCCCTTCCGGCATTGTTCACTTGCACCTGCTTCATCTTCATCTTCTCTGTTATTTCTGCTTCTATTTCCCGAGGCATTTTAACATCCATTTTGTTAAAGCTAACGCTCAGCCTTCTTCGCCCAGTCAGCCACAATTCTTGTGTCCTACCATCTCCTACGTCGAGCAGACAAAGTATTTGTACATGCTCACACCCGATGCGACCCTCCACTTTATCTAGCCGCGGCGGCCTACGGAGTACACCGTATTACGACGTATTCTATCGAATCTGCAGAGCCAGCCGAACCATGGCCAATAAGAGAACGACCCAGGACCGAGCCATGCGCCGTTTCGGGACTTTTGTGGGTTTTATTGCTCAATCCCAGAATTTCCAAGAATTGCAGCATCATGGGCACCGACATACAACTCCAACATGTTCCCCATTTGGCACTGGCCGTCTGCACCTCGTGTGCTGAACATGCGCAGATCAACCTGGCTATCCGAGGATCATTGTTTGGTTGGCTCCCTCTCTTGCCGCTAGACACGTCAAAGGCAGCAAAGACGGCCGCCGCCTGGTGATGGCTCCATGCAAGGCATTGGCAACACCACCCCAATGTTCTTTCGCACCTTTACTCAACTCACCAGCTATGCTGAATGGACGCCCTTTTGTCCCCCCCCCCCCCCCCACGGATGTATCCACATACTTTTGAATACTTCAACATGACCCTCCCGTCGTTTTTGCACAACTTCAGCCTTTTCAGCTTGCCCACTTGTCACTGTTTACAGGGATCCCACTCAAAAGGGTACTCCGTATTACACTCCCTCGAACGCCATATCCGCCTCAGCGGTGGCACACAAGAGTGGGTGTGAGGACCAGAAATGTGAGAAATACTGGGCTTGAGAAAGAAAAAGAAGGACAATGGCACGCACAGTGATCACCTTCCGTCAGAAGTCTGACTTGATGTCGATGGCAACACAAAGGGGGAGAAGTCAGGAGGGAGGCAAGAGGTGCGATAGGTAGGCCAGCGACGAGACTGAAATATGAAGCACCTCCTTCCACGGACATATATCTATTGAACGCAATTTCATAGCTTCCTTACTATGACCTCGCCCTCTTCCGCCGGCTCCCCTTTCTATACCTACACATTTTCTTGCCATCCATATATAGACACATCTGCACCTTTTATCAAACACTGATATGAAGACCTGGGCTTCTATTGTTTTTTATCTCGCCATTATTTCCCACCCACCCTCTTTGTTTACTTGCATCCCTTACGTTTGCGGTATCTCGTCTGCATACAGATGACCAGTACCGAAGAGCCACGCCGCCTTCGCATGCTCTCATAGCCCGCAAAGCTATTTTTATTCCTAAGCACCATCCTGCCGTCTTAGACGCTCTGCCCTCCTCCAATTATTCCTTCGTTACAGGTCTCCTTGCAACCAAAAAAAAGCAGACTAGCACTCTCACCCGTCTCTTCCTGCACTGCAGTTTCTCGCTGTTGAACCTTCCTGGTCTTTATCTCATTCCAAGGAACCCCCCATTTATCCCCCTTCTATTTTACTTTGGGGTACTCCACCGGCAATGGCAACTGGAACAGACCCTACAATCTTTCTTTCCATGGATCCTGAGAAGGGGGCTCAGCTTGAAAGTTTGGGACAGCAGACTCCGGCAAGGGTGCCCTTGGCAGATAAAGGCGATATTGGTAGCGATGGCCAAAACAACCATCTCCTACCAGGTGGGTTTGTGCAGTGGCCGCCCACTCCGGCAGAGATGCCGGACTCCTTTGAAGAGACCCTGAAGAAGGAACGGGAGCGTCTTGGCGCCGGCGCTGCTAGTAGCGACACGACGAGCACAATCACCTGCAGCACGACCGCAGTGGACTTATCAGAGAACGGCCTTGACACGTCAGGCGAACCTTGCATGCCGGCAGCGACGGCAAGAGATGTAGAAATAATCCTAACCGAAGCAACAACATCAGCTACAGAAAAGGGGCCCGCCGAAGATGAAAATACTCAAAAACAGAGGTCGGACCCGGACGTTTCCTCATCCTCTAACGGGAGTCCTATTTTGCTTTTCACTGCAACAACTACCGAAGGAGAAGAGAAGGACCGTTCGGTCCCGACATTAATAAGCCAAGGTACTAGTTGCATCACCAACAGACGAAAGCGAGACATACAGAAGAACGTCGGCTACGACGGGATCTGCACCAATTGCTCTTCTGGAATCAGAAGGAGGTCGACAACCAAACACAAAAATATGCGGCTATTCAACCCGACAGTGCCGGCCACCGCCACTTCCGCGTACGGGCTGCCACACGCCGAGCCCATCGGCGCGCCCTCGCCATCAACATCATCGTCACAGGCCCATGGCACGGCTCGTTCCCATTACGCAGCAGATACTGACGAGCCTAGGAATGCGTTTCCACGTATCAGTCGACCGGTCGAGTTGATGCGGAGCTCATATGACTGTGTTGTCATCGGTTCAGGTTACGGCGGCGGTGTGGCGGCGGCTCGCATGGCACGTGCTGGCCAGAGTGTCTGCCTGTTGGAGCTGGGAAAGGAGCGGTGGCCAGGCGAGTACCCTGCGAGCCCTGCCGATGCCTTTTCGGAGCTACACTGTTCGGGTGAGCTACAGCCATCTGTCCTGACAGCCGGCATCGGGGTGGACAAGGGCCGGCCTACGGGCATGTACCATTTGATTTTCGGCAAAGGGCAAAACGCCGTAGTGGCCAATGGTGAGTACAAAATTCATATGGTCGTCAAAAATCAAACATTGGCTGACTGGTACCTGATAGGCCTTGGAGGGACAAGCTTGATCAACGCCAACATATTTTTGCGGGCCGACGAAAAGACAATGGGCATGCAAGCATGGCCACCCGAGCTGCGCGAAGAGGGAGCTCTCGACGAATGTACGTACTTTTCTCTTCACATCTACTGTATGTCACAGATCCTCACATCTTAATAGACTATGGTAAGGTCGAGTCGGTGCTTGAGCCAGAAGCATACCCGGACGACTGGCCAGCCTTACCGAAACTCGACCTTCTCAGACAACAGGCCAAGCACCTCAATATGGGCGACAAATTCTACCGGCCGAAACAGACCACCCGGTTCCGCAACGGGCCCAACAGCTGCGGTGTCGAAATGTCGGCGTCATCCCTCACCGGGCAGGACTGCACGGGCGTTAATGACGGATCCAAGACCACGACGCTCGTCACGTACCTGGCCGATGCCTGGAACTGGGGCGCAGAGATGTTTTGCGAGTGCGAGGTTCGCTACATTGAAAAGGTGACGGACAGCCGCGGTGGTTACCGCATTTACTTTGCTTGGCACGGCTGCAACCGGGGCCACTTCAAGGCCAACCTGCATGGCGACCTCATGTGGGTGTACGCACGCGAGGCTGTATTCCTGGGTGCGGGCGCCATCGGCACCACCGAGATCCTGCTACGTAGCAAAGCCATGGGCAGTGTGGGATTGAGCGATTGCGTGGGTCAGAACATGAGCGGCAACGGCGACATCTTGGCGTTCGGCTACAACACCGAGCATCTCACCAATGCGGTCGGCCGCGCGAATCCATCACCCTACCATCCCATCGGGCCCACCATCACGGGCATCATCGACAACCGCGACAGTGGTAACCCGCTGGACGGGTATGTCATCGAGGAGGGTGCAGTTCCACACGCATTGGCACGGTTTTTACAGACCATGTTGGACTTGATGCCGGGATCTACGGCGCCTCGGGACGAGACTGTCGTGCAGCGCTCACAGTCAATGTTGGCTCGCTGGGGCAGCCGCCTGTTGGGGCCGTACTTCCAACAAGGCGCGGTCGAGCGGACACAAGTGTACCTGATCATGTCGCACGACAGCAACCAGGCGGTGCTGTCGTTGAAAAACGACAAGCCCGTGCTCGAGTTTCTAGGCGTGGCCCGTAGCGACCATGTCAAGCATCTGAACGGCGTGCTGGCAAAAGCGACCGAGGCCGTCGGCGGCACACTCGTGGGCAACCCATTCTTTGCGTTGATGGACCAACAAATCACCGTGCATCCCATTGGGTAAGTCTGTTTTCCCTTGTGCATTTTATATTGTGGTCCGTTTGCTTCTCCCTGGCGGCAAAGTATTAACGTCCTTACAGTGGTGCATCAATGGCCAGTGATAATACCGGGGCAACTGGCGCCACAGACCACAGCGGCCGGCTTTTCACGGGCAATGGCGGCGAGGTACACACCGGCCTGATTGTCACAGATGGTGCGGCGATTCCAACGGCCCTCGGTGTGAACCCACTTGCCACGATCGCAGCGCTCGCCGAGCGATCGGTTGATCTGTATGCCAAGTCACGCGGGCTCACCATCCGAACTGACGGAAATGGACTTCTCGATTTGTTCGGCAAACCCGCTCACCCCTGCCGGGACCGAGACACGGCTCTCGATGACAGCCTCAGCCGGCACGAGGACAGCAGCGGTAACGTTTCAGACGAAAGCGGTAGCAACGTGGGTGTTGTGGACAACGACTTGCTTGAAGAGGTGGGTACACACAATCCGCCATGTGAATGGGAGGTGATCGATGAGGACGGCGAAAGCGAAAGCGAGAGTGTCCGGCACGCAAACAAGATCGTCGAACGCGCATCCAGGCTGCGTGCCGGTGGATTCGGATTCACCGAGGTCATGTCGGGGTTCTTGCATCACCGTGACAGCAACGCCAGCACCAACGCTGAAAGCAGCATGAAAGAGGACCGGCGTGACATCTACGAACTGGCCTACCGCCGTGCCGAGAGCCTGTGTGAGAGTGCGCGCTTTTTCCTCAGCGTGCAAGCCTTTGACACCGCTGATGTCGTGCGCGATCCAGCTCACCGCGGTATGCTAACAGGCACGTTTGTCTGCCCCACACTGCCGGGGTCGCCATTTATGGTGCAGCGCGGCGCCTTCAACCTGTTCATCATGGACCACCAGGCACCCGGCACACGCAACATGACGTACGACTTTGATCTGCGCGGCACCGACGGTCACACGCTGCATTTCCATGGCTACAAGGTGGTCGACTCGTCCGTGGCCCTGGCTCCCCTGCAGTTATGGCATGCCACGAGCACTCTCTACGTGACCATCACAAGGCGCATAAGAAGACTGCACGAGCCCGAGGGCTTTCTCTTGGAGTCCTCTGCACCATCCGAAGAGGCGTGGCGCCACGAGCCCGTCCTAGCCAAAGGCATCATGCACATCAAGCCCACAGACTTCTTGTCCGAGATTCTGACCCTGACGCCGACGGGCAGCAGCTTGCTGCAAAAGGCCATGAGTGCGGCCAGCTTCATGACGTACTTTACACGCAAGTCGCTGGGGCTGTTCCTTGCGCCGCTTACATCTCTGCAGTACCCAACGCAGACGTACAACGGCTACATTAACCACACGCCGCCGACACGGTTGTGGACCGACATCCGCGCGTCCGACGGCGTACACTCGCGCCTGTACATGTGGGAGCCACTGCCGCAGTATGTCCAGGAGCAGGGTGGTGAGGGCGATGCAATTCCTAGTATGCTCTTTGTGCCCGGTGCCTCGGTGGACCACCAGATCTTCGCGCTGCCGACCATCCCGTTCAACGCCGTCAACTACTTTACCCGCGCCGGCTACCGCGTCTTCGTCATGGTACCGCGCATTGGGCAACTCATGCTTGCGGATAACAACTGGACGACTTATGATGCGCGCCTCGACATCCGCGCGGCTTTTGAGCGCATCCGGGCAGAATACGGAGGCCGCAAGGTCTACACGGTGGCTCACTGTATGGGGTCGGTGGCGCTGGCCACGGGCCTCTTGGACGGCACGATTCCGGCTGACTGGCTTCTGGGTCTTTCCTGCTCCCAAGTGTTTATGAATCCAATCTGGAACTCGGCGAACATGATCAAGGCTTCAACGGCGACCCGCGGCCCCGTGGCGCTTGACCGTATCTATCGTGCCGTTGCAGGCTCCTGGTTCGACTGTGGCACCAGCCCCAACGATGCTCTCGTCCAACGCCTCCTCAACCAGGCCCTGCGATTTATGCCCACCACGGCCCGCCGTGAGCTATGCAACAGCGCCGTCTGCCACCGCATCTCGCTCGTATACGGGCGCTGCTGGAATCATGGCAACCTCAACGAGGCCACGCACCGGCAGATGGATCGCTTCTTTGGCGGCATCAACATGACCATGCTCCGGTTGTTGATGCTACAGGGCAGCCAGGGCCACGTCATGACCAACGGACCCCTCTACGAGGTGCTGACGACACCCGAAAACGTCCAAAAGCACCTCGGCGGCCTGCCCATCTTCCAGTTTGTCGGCGGCGACAATGCTGTGCTGTCGCCGCGGGCCACCGAGAAGACGTACGAGATTCTCTGCGACACCTTTGGCACGGCCAGTGGTGCGTACCACCGCCGCGTGATCCCCGGCTACGGCCACCTCGACTGCTGGATGGGCCGCAACGCCTGGAAGGACGTGTACCCCGTGCTGCGGGCCGAGGTCGATCGCGTCGTACACGGCGAGCACTACGGCTTTGTCGAGCCAGACGCGAGTGTGTGCCGCTTCACACGCATGATGGAAGCTGGAGAGCTGTAAGGTGGAAAGTGAAAGTGATCACCTTGCTTTGTTGGATGTTTCAATTTGGATACTAAACCTGTGTTTCTTTTTCTACCGATATGATTCTTTTCTTTTCTTGTTCATCTTTGTCTTCATATTTATCCTTTTGTTTCTCTCTTTCCGTCGCTCTTTTCAGAACCCCCCGCTTTTGACATATCCTTTTCTTGCCCGTTACCAGTTTGTTGTTTCGTAAGGACGGAACCCTGAAAAAGTTTGCAGGTACTTTATTTTCTTTATAGTTTCGTTTTAATTATTATTCTTTGTTTTGTTTTGAATGCATGGTATCTCGCGTCGTGACCAGATTCAATAGGATATTATATTTGATGCACAGATTTCATTAATATGTAAGATTCTACCTCCTTTCTCTACTGCATAATCATACCGCCATTGGCAGAGACAACCTGGCCAGTGCACCACGCCGAGTCGGGTAGAGACAGCATGCCCACGATGCCGGCGATCTCGGCGGGGTACGCCGGACGGCCACCACCGGAAAGAGGGTCACGTGTGGCCTCGACGACCTCGTCGGCGTCTAAGCCGGCCCGCGGCCGCATCAGAGGTGCGCGGTCGATCCAGCCCTTGATGTCGTTGAGGAACTCGACCGTGTTGGATGCGTACATGGGACCGGCCACGGGGCCCGGGTTGATGGCGTTGACCGTCGCGTGCTCAGCCAGCTCGCGTGCCCACGTACGCGTCATGGCCTCGAGCGCCGCCTTGGAGCCGCCGTACACGGACTGGCCCACGAAACCGGCGGTCGACGAGACGGACGACAGGTTGATGATGCGCCCCGTGCGAGTGCCGGCCGCGGGCAAGAACGGCTTCGCAGCCTGCACGAGCCGCAGCGGGCCCAGCACGTTCACGCGGTAGGTCTCGACAAAGTCGGCGGCCTTGACGTCCTCGATACGGTCGTTGAGAGCGATACCGGCGTTGTTGACGAGAATGTCGATTTGGAAGGGGGTCGGAGTGCCATCAGGTGCATCGGGCGCGAAAAAGGCCTTGGCCAGGGCGACAATACCGGCAGCACCACCGCCGGCGGCGGCATCGCCGGGCTCGCCGCCGACGTCGGCTTGGACACAGAGGACGCGAACACCGTGGGCAGCGGCTAGCTCGGCACCGAGCGTCTCGGCGAGGGCCTTGGAGGATGCCGACGTGTAGTTGAGGACGAGGTTGCTGCCCTTGGCAGCGAGGTTGCGGGCAATGGCCTCACCGATGCCTGGGGGTGTTAGGAGGTGCTGGGTTCTGCGTAGTGAGGGGTAAGGGGTCAACGATGCTGGCAATCTCACCTCGTGATGCGCCAGTAATGATGGCCAGCTTGCCCGCCAGGGGTGGTTGGTAGGCGGCCATTGTGCTGCGAAGAGGAGGGTGTTAGAGACGTTGAAGGTCGAGGGCTCTGGAGACGAACTCGGGCAAGGTGGGTGGCACAAGAACGTAGACAGAGAAAGAGCGCCCGGCAAGATGTCTGTCAATCTTTTCGAAAAGGAAGGAATTGTAGATCTATTAAATGGAAAGAACTACCGGCCGGCGAGCTCCCCGACACGACGCTCTGGACGCGGACTTGCCCAACTAATACGACCGCACTGGGCCCCTAGCTGTGTCCAGGCTGGGCCAGTCTGGGAAGGAGCCACCAGAGGCCCCAAACCCCGCGCCAGCGTGCCAGGCGCCCACCAACGACGCTCTTTCTTACGCCGAAAAGTATGTGGAGAGCGCAAAAAAGTGGAGACCGCTGTCAAAAGTATTCCCATCAATCCATTCGCACGAAATCCACTCCGAGGCCCGCCAGGTTTTGCGACTTCCGGCTTCCACCTCAACACCACGACATCTCACGACGAGAACAATTCCCCCCCACACCCGCCCCTCAACAAAACTTCCATTGCACAAGACAGTTTCTGTTTTCTCCACACACATCACCACCATGGATATCCGACTCCTCCAGCCGTCGGATCTGCCCCTGATCCAGCACGCCAACCTCGAGAACCTGCCCGAGAACTACTTCCTCAAATACTACCTCTACCATGCCATGACCTGGCCGCAGCTCAGCTACGTCGCCGTCGACGTCAGCCGGCCGGCCAAGACGGCCTACGACCACCCCAAGATTGTCGGCTACGTCCTGGCCAAGATGGAGGAGGAGCCGGCCGACGGCGTGCAGCACGGCCACATCACGTCGCTCAGCGTCATGCGCACGCACCGCCGCCTGGGCATCGCCGAGAAGCTGATGCGGCAGGCGCAGCTGGCCATGGTCGAGACCTTTGGCGCGCACTACGTGAGTCTCCACGTGCGCGTGTCGAACCGTGCGGCCATCCACCTGTACTGCGACACCCTGGGCTTCCACAACGAGAAAACGGAGGCCAAGTACTACGCCGACGGCGAGGACGCATTCAGCATGCGGCTCGAGCTCAGCGCCATCCGGGAGCAGATCGAGGAGAGCAAGAAGGAGGAGAAGGACGGCGAGGCGCAGGACGAGGGCGAGTCTGTGGGCGACGTCGGCTCGGCAGCGACGGTGGCGGCGGCGAAGGCGGAGGCGGCCGCATCAAAAGAGGCCGACCGCAAGGTCAAGGTGAAGGTGGGCCGCGGCCTAGGCGTGGGCGAGCTGGTCGAGCGCGTGGAGGCCAAATCGTCTTAGAGAGAGGATGGGCACGCGTGCAGCCTTGCGTGAGGTGTTTGATACAGTGTACTACGAGAACAGGATTAGACAAAAGCAACGTCAAAACGAGACTTGATTTTCATCACTAGGAGAGGCGTCTACGACCTTGGACACGTAGAGGCACAGTCGATATAGGCGTGACAATAAGAAGAAATCTGATTATTAGATTATGAAACCGTATGTCCTGGCACCTATATACCCAAAATAAAAACGACAAGACCGTTGTTGTGAAAGTCCAATTTGGTAACGCTTACTTCCCCTCCTTCTCCAGCTCCCGGGCGTACGTCTGGTCCGCGTCTAGGCGGAGCAGCTCGACGTGCTGTGCCAGCATCTCGACTTCGCTCGCCATCTGCTCTGTCTCGCGCCGCTGAACCTGCACCTTGGGGTCTTCTTCGCCCCTCTCGCCTCGTGCATCGACCATCCTCTGCAGCTGCTCCTGCATCTCGGCCAGCTCGGTCTGCTTCTCGGCCATTGCCTGCTCTGCTGCCTCGGCCTCGCGATACTTGGATGCGGCTGTGGACATGGTGATGGGCGAGCCGTTGTCCGAGCGCTGTGCTGGATTGCCTCCGGGATTTGTTGCTGGAGGCTCAGGCTCCGCCCCCCATCCGAAGCCACCGTTGCGGCCAAACCCGCCAAAGCTGCTGCTGCCACCCCGTCCTACACCAGGACCGCCCCAACCACCGCCACGACCGCCAAGACCGCCACGACCGCCACGACCAAAGCCGCTCATCGGCCCGCCGTGGCCAAACATGTTGCCCAGCAGAGGCGTAACGGCACCACCAAGGCCGCCACCGAGTCCAGCGACGCGGCCGCCAAACCGCGCAGCCACGGCGTCACTGAGGGTTTGCGCAAGACTGGCCGAGTTGGAGCTGGTAGAGCCCCGCGGAGAGCCTGGTGCTCCAGGGACGCCAGGTACTCCAGGAACACCGTGGGCTCCAGGGACGCCAGGAACTCCAGGAACACCGTGGGCTCCGGGAACACCAGGCACACCTGGCACTCCGGGAACCCCGTGGTTGCTGTACACGCCTGGAACCTGGGCACCTGGCGCGCCGTAATATGGCACGTCATCACCGCGTGCGCCGTAGTGCTGGTCGTAGCGGTGGCCGTGCGGGTCGTGAACCTGGTGGTGTGGGTGGTGCTGATGTTGATGTTGATGATGGCGGTGGCCATGATGACTGTGTGCAGCATGTGGTGCATGGCCGGCCGTGGGAACGCCAAATCCTCCGCCGCCTACGGGAACGGTCGTCACGGGGACAGGTCCGTTGCCGCCCCACCGATTCTGCCGTCGACTCTGCTTGCGCAACTGCTTCTCCTGTTTTCTCTCTTGCTTCGCTTGCCGCCGCAGCTGTCGCCGTTCCTGCCGGCCCTGCTTCTTTACCTGGCGCCGCTCGCGCTTGCGTTGCCTGCGCAGCTGGCGACGTGCCCGGCGCTGCTGGCGATACATCTGCTTCTGACGACGCTTCAGCTCCTTCCACTGCTTCATCATGCTCTTAACCTCGACGCGGAGTGCGGCCGCCTCGGCCGGGTTGGCCGTGGCCCTCAGAGGTCCGGCTGTCGGCGGGCCTGGGTAGGCCGGCGGGGCCCCCTTGTGGTCTACACTCCGGATGCCTTCGTTGGCCGCCTGCACGCTGCCACGCGTAATCGGCTGGTCCGGGTGGTTGAGCCACTGCTGCAGGTAGGCATGGGCGTACGGCAGCTGGGAGTCGTCGAGCTTGTTGTAGGGCGGCAGCGAGCCGACGGACGCAGCGGACGCGCTTGAGGAGGAGCTTGACCCGGACGAATCGCTCGACTGCGACGATTCAGAAGACTCGGACGACGCCGACGACACCGAGGAGACGGAGCCCGAGCGGCGACGTGGCGCCGGAGGTACACCGGCAGCTGCCGCGGCATCGGCATGGCCGCCGTACTTTGCCTCGGCGGGCACGCCACGGCTGCCGATACCAACAGGTACACCAGGGCCACTTGGGATGCCTGGTGGACGTGGCGGCGGCGGTGCGGCTGGGATGACGATGCGGTTGCCATAGCTGATGCCGCGCTCGTCAAACGTGAGACCCCCAATCCGCAAACCTGTGCGGTCCGCAACGAAGCGGTTGTTGCCAAAGACTACGCGGTCGCCGTCCAAGGTCATGCCGGCAAAGGACAGGGTGCCTTGGCGAGAGATGCCCGGTACAGGCGACGATGCCGGGGGAGTCGCCGTGGTAGGGCTGCTGCCAGAATTGCTGGGTCGCATGGTGTTGGGCCGAGTCGATCCGCCCGCTGCCAGAGACGCAGCAGCGGCAGCATCCACCGGTGACGGAGACCACTGCTGTGGCTGTTCGTGGCGGGCGCCGCTCAAGTCGTCCCGGAAGCGCACAATGATGCCGCGCGGGCCAAAGAAGCCGTCGTTCCACTGCCGCAGCGAGGCGGCCACTTCGAGCTGCTGCTGCCGGGGCAGGGACGAGGACGTGGACTGTGCTGCAGATGCAGAGTGAGGCCGGTCGTCCGCCTCAGCGTCAATGAGCTGGATGCCCTCCGAGCTGCTGTCGCGCCGTGCCCGCAACGAGGCCAGATGGGCAGCCGACGGCGAGTGGTCGTCGTCTTCGGCCCGCAGCTTGCGGTCGATCACAGCATCGTTGTACGCTTCGGTGCCTTTCGCAGCCAGGTGGCCGTGCGGCAGCAAATAGCTCACAAACGTCTGCCAGTCATCGGCGCGCACGTCTCGCTGCAGAAGCTGGGTCGCGGGAAAGGGGAGATCGGCCCTTGTTGTGTCGGTCGTAAGGACGAACGGCAGGTCGTAGACAATGTACTGCCGCTGTGCCAGGGCATCATCGAGCGAGCCCGTGCCCGGCGGGGGCGGAGGTGCGGGTCGTGTGGCAAAGTAGGCGGCGGCCGACGCAGCAGCCGTGGCGACCTCCGGGCCCAATTCAAGGCCGACGCCAGGGCTGGGGCTGGCATCGATAGCGACTGTATTGGGCTGACGGTAACCGTCTGTCGTGGTAATTGGTGGGGGTGGTGATGCAGGCGGCGTGTAGACGACAAGGACCTCGTCGTCGGGCGAGGATGTCGTTGTGGACCCTGCGGCAATCGAGCGGCCGGTTGTCGAGTGGCTATCGCCCCCGGGCTGGGAGTAAATGTCCGTCTCCGAGTAGGGTGGAGGCGGTAAATCATCGTGTGAAGCCATGGCTGGTGTAGCCTAATCGGCGAGGATGTGAAGATGTGTGGATGTGAGGCTGGTGATGAGGTGAGGGATGAGAAGACACATTTGCAACAAAGGGCAAACAGAACGAGTCCAATGTGTCAAAAGTAGATAAATAAAAGAAGAGGACAGTCCAAAAGGCGCATCCAAGAAGATGGGCCGACTAGGAATACATCAGAGGATGATGTTGGAGAGGGGAATGCGGATGGCAGAATAATATGAGGCTCGGCCATAAGCTTTAAGCGTTCGCTAAATATTATGGGGAGTTCGCTTGCGGGTGTACTACAAGTAGAGGCGTTCTGCAGGGCAGACAGGGAAGCTGCGACTGGCTATTTGCCTGTATTTCTTGGCTTTCGGTGCTCCCCACTGTGCCGACTCTAAATCGAGTACTCCGTAGGCTCGGGTCATCATTCCTTCCTGTTTTGTGGTTGCCTTCTTTCTCTTTCTCCCATTCACCAGCGACTGCCTTCCTGTTTGGGCCGCTTCCTAGTCCGCGGTTCAGGCTTGCAGAGCGTTCCTGGCGCCAAAAGCTCGCGGGCTGACCGACCCCTCAATGCCCTAAAACCGTTTGGAGGTTGCCTGGCGTGACGCGGCCCCTCTTTGGCGTTGGCTCTGGCGGTCGCCTCGTTTTGTCGTATTATGGGTGAAAAGGATGATCTCGGAAGCTCTGTAGGAAGGAAGCAGCCTTCCAGCGAGTGACCTGACGTATACTGCAACCACTTGTCATAAGGCAACAGGTAATTATCGTGCACACCATAACGAGTCGTCTCCCAACCTCTAGGTTTGGTGAGGCCTCTCATACGCCCTCATGCCTTAGTCTCCGCATCAATGGGTGGTATTATTGGCTGCCCATCGCGCTGCCTGCCACAGGGCTGACGATTATGACGTGTGCCGTAGACATGGGACTTTAACTTTCTTGTTGGTTTTGCATTACTTGTTGTATCAGGAGCTTGGTTTTCAGCCTCCCTTTCTCTATTTTTTATTCCCTTTCCGTATCCTCTCGCTAAATTCAAAACCATATGCGATTGACAGATGATAAACCTATGCTCGGCCTCCTCTCCAGTCGTGCCTCATTGCCTGTACAGCTCCAGCTCCTCGCTCTTGTAGTGATCCGCGATCACGCTCTCGAGATAGTCTTTTGAATGCGGACCCCTGTGTGTTGTTGTTAGTAAACAAAACGGCTGAGAAGAGGCGGAGAGAGGTAAAGCAAAACGTACAAGTTCGTGACGTATATGTCAATCAGGCTCGCTGGCACAAACTCGGTCACTGCCGTTTCAATTGCAAGACCACCGTCGCCCACAAGGCTGCCGTCGGCAAACCGAGCCAGCTGCCCAGGCTCGCCCCACTCGATGAACGCGTCTGGGTTCGTCAACGGCTCCGGCGACAGCTTGTACACGCCGCCCACCACCAGCACTGTGCGGCCCTGCGAACGCGCCGCCCGTGCCAGGCGCCCACTGCCTGCGCTCGCCAAGATGCCGCCGTTGGCTGCAATGGCGCGCGCGTCGATCACGACGCGGTTGACACGGGGGATGTACGCCGAGACGGCCGTGTTGCTGATGTGAACGATCGGGCACTTGGCGGCTGCGAGCCGCTTGTAGAGGGTGCTGGTGCCGGACGCCGTCGGCGCAGTGGCACCCACCAAATAGAGGGTATACCGCCGCCGGGCTGCGGCCTTGATCAGGAACTTTTCGATCGTCCGAGAGGGTTCGGCGCCGACCATCACCGTGTCGCCTGGCCGGATCTGGCCCTCGGCAAAGCCGGCAATCTGATCGTCGGCCTGGCCAATCTCGTCCTTGATCTCCTCAATGCCGTCGAGAATCTCGTCGCGCAGCGCGGCGGCGCGCCCGCTCCCTGCCCCGGCTCCGTGTGTCGCAGTGCCCGGTACGGGTGTCGATGCGCCAGACCCTGCCGAGCTCACATCGCCGCTCGCCGATACGGATGTCGGCTCGGCCGCCGACAAAAGGTTGAACATGGACTGGTACGGGCCCGCCGCAATCAGGGATGGCTGCCGTGTCGTGCGCGCGAGTGCCGTGTAGGAGGGAGACAGCGCCAGGCTCGGCACCTGACCGGGGGGTGGCGCGAGCTGTGAGGAGTCGGCCCGCAAGTCGGATATGCTCCCGGACATGCTGTCCGCCATGCTCTGCTCCTCGCCATTCTCGGTCCGGTCGGCCTCGGCCTCGTCGTGAATCAGCCCCAGGACCCGCCGCACAATGTTCCCGATGACCAGCTCCTGTGGTTGCGCGTCCACGAGCTTGCGTCCGGCCTGGTACACGCGGTCCAGCAGCTGGTCGACGTCGGCCCACTTGGCCTTGGCCACCACAAGCGACAACACATGTGCTGTCACGAGCGCGCAGGACTCGGGCCCGCGGATCTGGCGGCGCTTGAGTAGACTGCACGCCTGCTCGACGGCCGCCTCGAGGTGCAGCTTGGCGTGGAGGAAGGAGTCGAGAGTTGGCGCGTAGCCATGCTGTGTGGGAGCCATCTGAGAGGCTTGAGGACCACGAATGTATCGAATAAGGGTGTTTCTTATTGAGTATCGTCGACTGCTTGCCCTTGTTCACTGTCTTGCTGCCGTGTTGGCGTGGTTGGCGTGTTCACGGTCGAGCTTCAAAAATGAGTCAAAACGCTGCGTTTTGGCGGGGCTGCCAGTTTTGCCATAGTCGCGACCCCGTTCACAACGCAAAGCATTGGGCAAGCCCCTGTTGTGGCGCTACTCCATATCAGGAAAGGCGCAACTTAGCGACCTCTTATCGCACTCGATAAGCTAGCAAAGTGGAGCTATTGATAAGCGATAAGATCCAAGCCCCTCACTTTTTTTACCTCCAAAGAACGAGCGAGTGTGCGCAGCTACGTAGCAGCGCGCCTCACCACCGTGAGCGTGAGCGACAGCAAGAACAGCGCGCCGCGCACGAACTGCTGATAGGGAAGGAGCGAAGGGGGATAGTACCAGCTACCATAGCAGTAACAAAAAGGAAAATGAAGAATGGGAAAAGAGGTGTCAGCCGTGAGAGCGTCTCCGGCAGGGAAACCAGAAGAAGGCATGCCCTAGGTGACGTCGGTCGGACTCGCAGTTCGAAAAGAGGGAGCACACCGTTGCCCTTGTCGCGTGGTATTATCCTCTATCATAGTCAGTCCTTCTTTGTAATCATATCCATAGTGTTCTGCTCCTGTAGTATGTCATGTCAGAGGTTGTGGCTCCTTCCCATAACGAACAAGGCCGGGGCTGGCCGCCAGGGCTGGCCGTCAGGGCTGACCGTCAGGGCTTCTTTTATGCGCTGGACGGGAATTGTAGTGTGCTAGAACGTGCATATATGGGGTATTACAGGGACCCAATCAGCCATTGTCTTTGATTTCGGCGTGTTTGTTTCCCCCTTTTCTACCATTTCTTTCTTCGATTTATTCAAATCCTCTGTGCCCAATCTTTCCTTCCTTTTTTCTTTTTCTCTTCCTTCCTTCCCACCCTTCCGCCTTCCTACTCCCTCATTTTCCCCTTCCCCAATTCCCCCCCCTTCCCAGACAATCCCAAGCGCCCTCTTCTCTTTGTTGTCCATTTTACCCTCGCTCTCTTAGCCCTTCCTCCCTTTCTTTCTTTTCGCCATCATGGGTTTCGTGGAGGTCGTCCAGCGTATCGTCGGGCCTTGGCTCATGCTAGCCGACGCTGCCTACTACCTGCCCGCTACCATCGCGGGACTCGTGCGGTCGGGCAATTGGTCCACCCTTTTCCACTGGGACAGCTTCCAGTCGGCCTGGTTTGGTCGCTTCTGGGGCTACATGGGACCGCAAGTGCGCATGGGCGTCGAGCCCATTGTTATTCCCCTCCTCAAAGGGCGCGTTAGCCACGGTCGCAAGCTCGACGAGGGCGAGGAATTGTCCACCGCGCCTCTGCCCGTGAGTGGCACCGTCATTGAGGTCGGCCCTGGCTCTGGCATGTGGGTGTCGGTCTTCAAGGAGATTGGACTCGCCACCGAGGAGGCCAGCGCCGACGCCGGCAGCGTCGGCGCCGTCCGCCAGAGAAAAGGTGGTGTCGCCTCTGCATCCACCGCCGTGAGCACGTCGGGAGGCATCACCAAGATTTACGGCGTCGAGCCCAACGCGGGTGTGCATGACGCCCTGCGCCAGCGTGTGCACGACGCCGGAATGGGTGACGTCTACGAGATTGTGCCCGTCGGCATCCAGGATGTGGCCGCCTCGTCGAGCGCCATCACCGCAAACAGCGTCGACTGCGTCGTCACAATTTTGTGCCTCTGCAGCATCCCGTCGCCGCAGCAAAACATTCGCGCGCTGTTCGACTACCTCAAGCCTGGCGGTCGTATGTACGTTTTCGAGCACGTCTGCAACCGCAAGCACTGGTCCATCTACCTCTACCAGAAGTGGATCAATGTGTTCTGGCCGATCTTTGTCGGCGGCTGCGAGCTTCAGCGCGATACCGGCCGCTACATTCGCGAAGCCGGTCCCTGGTCGAACATCGACCTTTCACCGCTCTCCAAGGAGCTGTGGTTCCAGGCTGTCCCACACGTTGTCGGTGTGCTGACCAAGTAAGCCGGCGACGATCGCGAATGGACATACACACTGCGGCACAATCCTACACCCGATGACAACCTCCGACATCTAAACGACCTCCGACGACGTACGACATGACAACCAATATGCATACATACCAGCTATATGCATCTGATTTTTGTTTCTCCATTCTCCTTTCTTTTTTTTTGTCTCTCAATTGCCTTATGTTCGAGTTTGCATTTATTATCTCTTTTACGTTGCTCTATTCACTCAGTCCATGTCACAAAATACATTGTTCTTCCTATTTATTTCTTGTCGCTTTTCTATACCTGTTGCAAACTATAGTCTGTCTCTTTTGAATACAAACTGTTTTTCTTCGTTTGCCACATAAGCCACCACCAAATAACCTAGTACCGCGGCACGATTGCGGGCGGCTTGTTGTTGAAGATGTTGTCAATCTCCTCCAAAATTTCCGGCGTAAGCTTCTTGTACACGGCCACCGCCTTCACATTCTCGTAGACTTGTGCCGCACCACTCGCGCCCGTAATTGCCGAGCTGACGTTGGGGTTCGCCAGCACCCACGCCAGGGCCAGAACGCTCGTCTTGGTCTCGAGCCGCTCAGCGATCGGTTCCAGTTTGTTGACGTTGGCGATGATCGCGTCCCACTGCTCCTTGCCCGTGCGCTTCCAGTAGCCCTTGACAAAGTCAATCTTCTCGTTGGCAAACCGCGAGTCATCCGGGATGCCGTCCTTGTATTTGCCGGACAGGATGCCCTGCTTCATGGGCGAGAAGACAGTCAGGCCCAGGCCCGTCTCGCGGTAGAGGTGCGCGAACTCCTGCTCGACCTTGGTGCGGTCGATGATGTTGTACGCCGGCTGCTCCATCAGCGGGCCGACAAGCCCCAGCTTGTCGGCGTACCGCCAGGCCTGCGCGATCTCGTCGGCGCTCCACTCGGACGTGCCCCAGTACAGAACCTTGCCGGTGTCGATCAGGTGGTTAAAGGCGCGGACGGTCTCCTCCATCGGCGTCTGACGGTCGGGCCGGTGGGCGTAAACGAGGTCGACGTACTCCAGCTGGAGGCGCTCGAGCGACTGGTTCATACCCTCGATGATGTGCTTGCGCGAGAGACCAACGTTGTTGGCGCGGTTGCTGCCAAAGGCTCCGCCCCAGTAGATCTTGGTGGAAATGACCAGGTCGTTCCGCTTCCAGCCGTACTTGCGAATGGCCTCGCCCATCACCACCTCGGACTCGCCCTCGGAGTAGACCTAGTTATTTGTTAGAAGTGCGCATTTCCGGGGGGCGGAGAGCTACTCGATGACAAACAGCAAAGATAGAAATCTTACCTCAGCGGTGTCAAAGAAGTTGACGCCGCAATCGTACGCCGCCTTCATGCAGGCAAACGTGCCCTCTGTACAAGAAACAGTCAGCAAGAGAACATGTCAGCAGGCGGCATCCACACTTGTGCGCCTGTCAGACCTGAACCGTCAGATCTCAAATGACAACACCAACGACGGCTCTTAAAAACGCACCCTTGTCCACATGGCCACCGTATGTCAGCCAGCCGCCCAGCGAAATGGCCGACACCTTGAGGCCGGACCGGCCCAGGAAGCGGTACTCCATCTCCGGAAGACCCTCGGGTTTAGTAGCCATTTTAAGAGATGATTGTGTTATGGGCAACTGGATTGTGATCGCTGGAGGTATCGAATTATCGAGACGCTGCTGTTTGTGTGTGTGAAATGATGTAGAATCCGTCCAGCCAATTCCAGGGGGGCGACAGGCTGGGCTCGCGGCCTTTTATGGCTTTTACGAGCTTCCGCTTGCCTTCTTCCGTTCGCTATCTCCAAACTCCATGAACGTGGCCTTGCTTGCCAGACCCTGTTTGGGAAGGTCCTCCATCCTCCCGCCAAAATGGCGCCGGTCCCGGGCCCTCTTCTGGGGCATTTCTGTCTTTCTGCTCGCAAATCAAGCAACAGAAGTGGGCGGATAGACGGGAGAACGCAAAAGGTGGGGAACGAGAGAAGCAACAGTTTGGAGGGATGCGTTGGAGTGAAGCGGGGGCAAAGGACAAAACGACTGGCTCTTAGTGGCTACCAACGGCACATCTCCATGCCGGCGCTGCTTAAACGATTGCCAATCGGGGACAGTGAAAGAGGAGGAGAAGGCGGAGGGGAGAAATCGAAAAAGAAAAAGAAAAAGAAAAAGAAGGAAAGGACAAAAAAAAGCGGGCCACCGAAGTTTCAATACGTCAACGACATAATGCGAGCGAGCTTTGTCCCGGCAGTCACCGTCGGCGAAGGGAAGGAGGAGAGGGGAGAGGCGAAGGGTTGCGTGAAACGGCTCACGGCAAGTGCAAGTGGTCTGCAGGGACCGGGGCTGGCCTAAGTCGGAAGCAGCAATTGTGGGGGTCTTCCTGCACTGCCCAGACTGCGTGCATCCTATTCTGTGGAAGGCGACGGACGCGATCATGCACATTTTGAGCTTCAAGAATTCATAGGCAAGGTCGAACCAAATAAAATGATAACTATGTTCGATCATCCGCCCAGTACTCCGTATTGCCTGTGGCTTGATTGCTTGGCTTTGGTACATTTGCCCAGTGCCAATGGTTCACCCGCCAAAGTGTTATGGACCGTTCTTTCCTCATTTGGATGTTTGTCGCCAGTGTCATTCACCGCTGGCAGTCACGTCTGGTTGCTCCTTCCCTCTCCGTGCAGCAATACGCGAAAGGCACGGTCGGCCCTTCCTCTTTGTTTATTTGAGCGTAAAAATGGGTTCTTTTATTCGCGTCTTTCTCCTCCACACTCTTCTTTCCCTGTGCAGTTGCAACAGCAGAGTGTTCTGGCTGTTCTCACTGAGTTTCTGCCTTTTCTCCTACGAAGGGATCATCGTGAGCAACTGAACAAGACTTAGCCGAGGTATGTCGACGTTTGACACAGGTTCAACTCTCTTCGCGTTTTGTTGTTTCCTTGCCACCTCTTTCACGTCGATTTGCAGGTGCATCTCCGAGACACTTGCTGACACGCAAGCCAACAGCACGCTCCCTACAATGTCGTGGAACGACACACCCGCCGGCGGTACCGCCACAGAGAGCTACGGCGGTGATGCCGGCTTTGGAGATGCTGGCTATGGTGGAGATGCCGGCTATGGCGGAGGCGCCTTCGGTGACAGCGGTGGTGGTGACCGTGCCTGCTTCAACTGCGGCCAGCCGGGCCACAACAAGATGGACTGCCCCGTCCCGCGCCAGTTCGCGGGCGAGTGCAACAGCTGCGGTAAGGAGGGCCACATGTCCAAGGACTGCCCCGACGCCGGTCCCATGGTCTGCCGCCGCTGCAAGAAGTCGGGCCACATGGCCCGTGAGTGCAGCATGCCCGTGACCTGCCCGCGCTGCGGCGAGGGCCACTATGTGGCCGATTGCTCGATGCCCATGATGTGCCGCATTTGCAACGAGGAAGGCCACCTGGCCAAGGAGTGCCCATCGGCTCCTGCCCGCGTCTGCAACAACTGCCAGGAAGAAGGTGAGTCTGGCCCGATGTACCAAGACGTGCCCTTGTCTGCCCGGTAACTGTATACTGACAAACACGCCCATCTCCCCAGGCCATGAGGCAGCGGACTGCAAGTCCCCCCGCAAGATCATCCGCGACGACGTCCCTGTCGAGGCTCCCGACAAAGCCCTGGAGATGATCCGCGCGGCCGCCGTCGAGAAGGACCTCGACGACGTCAAGGCTGCCTTCCTGATGTACGTCAAGGCCTGCCCCGATGTGACCTACGTTGAGATGGAGCAAATGTTCCGCAACGAGAACATTGGCGTGTACCTCATTGGCGTCGAGCGGACTGACCTTTCGGTCACCCTTACCAACATGGACCTTCAGGGCAACCTGGACCGTAAGTACACCATCACGTTCCGCTTCCAGGACAAGCCCTCGCGGCCCCGCGAGAAGGCCATCTGGCCTGCCAACACCGAGGAGAACTTGACGCGCCTGGCCGAGGGCGGCGAACCCGTGGCTCGTGGTATTCCGCTGTGCATGAACTGCCGCGAGCTCGGCCATATCTCGCGCAACTGCCCGACCGAGCGCATTGAGAACACGGAGCAGGCTGCTGTCGCTTGCCACAACTGCAGCAGCGAGGGTCACCGTCTGCGTGACTGTAAGACACGATTCCTCTTCTCCCTCTCTCCCTCTTCCACGCTATTCGATAACCCTGCGAGCACTTACTGACACGTTTTCCAGGCAAGGCTCCCCGCGTCGACAAGTTCGCGTGCCGCAACTGTGGACAGAGCGGCCATAACTCCAAGGAGTGTGAGTTCCATTGAATCGAGCGGCGACCTCTCTTGACGCGGTCGCCATCTCAACTAACGAATGCTTTCCTCTTTCACAGGCACCGAGCCCCGCTCCGCCGAGGGCGTTGAGTGCCGCAAGTGTGGCGAGAGTAAGTGAACAAAGTTACCCTTGGAGCGTTGGAAAGCACATATGTCGAGCCGACAGCTGACACAATATCTAGCTGGTCACTTTTCGCGGGACTGTCCCCAGGGTGGTGGCGGCGACAGCGGCTGCCGCAACTGTGGCCAGGAGGGCCACAAGGCCCGCGACTGCACGGAGCCACGCAAGACGATGTGCCGCAACTGCGACCAGGAGGGCCACGTGTCTCGTGACTGCCCGGAGCCCATCAACATGGAGAAGATGCAGTGCCGCAACTGCGACGCGTATGGCCACATGTCCAAGGGCTGCCCCCAGCCTCGCAACAGTACGTATTCCCATCCCGGAGGGCTTTTTGTTTTGTTTTGTGTTTCTTTCGTTTTTGCCTTGCAATGCTAACTGCGAACACTTGTTGCACAGTGGAACGTGTTCGCTGCACCAACTGCAACGAAATGGGCCACTTCCAGTCCAAGTGCTCGGGCATCAGTGATGGCAGCGGTGGTGGCGGCGGTGGCTTCGCCAAAGGCTTCGGCGGTGGTTTTGGTGACTATGGCGGCGGCGGCGGCGAGGGCTTTGGCTCGACCGCCGATGTTTCTGCCAACCAGGGCGGCGGCGGCGGCGGCTGGTAGAAGCCGCGGCTTCCTACAAATTCCGCCATTGTGTCCCTTGCTTAACGAATGCGGTTGTTAAGCGACGGCAATGGTGATGAAATCGGCGAAAAGGACGACGGAGGCTGTTGACGAAGTCAAGCCCAGGAGGAACAAGAGCAAACTGTGCAGGAGAAATGACTTTTAAGGAGAAAAGTACCAGCAGCGAGGGGTATGTACTTATATGTACTTTATGTACGTACTTCTATGTTGTTGACACGGCGCATTAAGCGACCTGAAATGTATCTGAATGTTCCTTTACTAAAATGCCCCTGGACGCTGTTGCCTATTCATTGTTTTCTCTTTTTGTCGTACTCCAACGGGAAAAGGGAGCGCGGTTCGTAATAGCGGTGTACAGTGCGTGCAGAACGGAGGCCACGGGGGCCAACGGCTGCAGCTTAGCGGCCAACGGAGCTCGTGTTGCACGTGCCCTTTAGGGGGTTTAGAGGGCTGACGACGTTTAGGGGCTTAGGGTGGGGTCGGCTGCAAAGCTTTCCGTGTCGAACCACTCCAAGCCCGCGTCTGGCCAGTGGTCGGTGCCAAAAGCCCACTCAACGGCCCATGCTGTGTGCCCTGTTCCACCTGTTCCACCTGTTCTGCTGTTCCTGGCTCTGTTCCTGGATCGGATCTTATCTTGATATGCGCTCTTGCTCCCTATTTTCGAACAACGTTTTCTCTTCAATGCCGCCACCGTTGCCGTCTCTCGACCCTTCTTCGTCCTAGCCTTCTTAGAGTAACCAAGTCAACTAATCCTGCCCCCTCTCTTCCTACGACTACCAGGCCTTCCTCAAGCTCCGACTCAACGACAACCTATCGGCCCTCCAATCGATCTTCAAAGCATCACCAGGCCCCCTTTCCAGAACACCAGCCATGGCGTTGACCGCCTCTCCGGCGACAGCGTCTTCACTGCAAGCCAACGGCAATGGCGTGACGGCAAGAATCAAAGCGACAGCCGTGCCCGTTGATTCCAAAGCGAATGGCCAGTCCAATGGTCAGTCCAACGGCACCGCCAACGGTGCCGCCAACGGTGCCGCCGCAGCTTCCAACCCTATCGAGTCACAACCCAAATACCGTGACTTCTTCTGGACATACACCGAGGAGCCGCACCGCACACGCCGGCTCGCCATCATCAAGGCACACCCCGAAGTCACCAAGCTTTGCGGACCTGAGCCCCTGACCAAATACGTTGTCGTGGGCGTGGTGTCCCTCCAGATCGCCCTCGGCATTGCACTGGCCAACGCGGGCTACGGCTTCTTCTCGTGGCCGTTCTGGGCCGTTGCCTATGTCGTCGGTGCGACGGCCAACCAGAATCTGTTCCTGGCCATCCACGAGATCTCCCACAACCTGGCTTTCCGCTCGCCACTGGCCAACCGGCTGCTCGCGATTGTGGCCAACCTGCCGATTGGCATCCCCTACAGCGCGTCGTTCCGCCCCTACCACCTGACGCACCACAAGTCCCTCGGCGTGGACGGCCTCGACACGGACCTGCCGACGGCTGCTGAGGTGATTGTGCTCGATTCCATTCTCGGCAAGGCGTTCTTCTGCACGTTCCAGATCTTTTTCTATGCCCTGCGGCCCATGGCCGTCATGCGCATCCCCTTTACCGAGATCCACGCGCTCAACGTCGCCGTGCAGGGCGTCTTTGATTATGTCCTCGTCACGTCGTTTGGCGTGCAGCCGCTCCTCTACCTCTTGCTGTCGTCCTTTCTTGCTGGCTCGCTGCACCCGCTCGCCGGCCACTTCATTGCCGAGCACTACGTCTACGACACGGTCAGCCCGGAAGCCAGCGACCCGTCGAACGGGATCCCCATCCCCGAGACCTACAGCTACTACGGGCCTCTCAACATTTTCGCGTACAACGTCGGCTACCACAACGAGCACCACGACTTCCCTGCGGTGCCCTGGACGCGGCTGGCGCGGCTGCGGGCGACCGCACCCGAATTCTACGACAGCCTGCCTCACCACGTCAGCTGGACGTACGTGATCTGGCGATTCATCTGGGACGATAGCGTGGGCTTGCGGTGCCGCGTCAAGCGCAAGACGGGCGGCCGGTTGGTGGGCGGCGCCAAGGTGGCAGAGTGGACAGAGACCGAGGTCCAGGCATAAGAAGGTGGAGGTAGAGAAAAAAAGGACAGGTTGTGGTCGGTTGTGATACTGGCCGGATAATGGGCTTTGGTTATGACTTTTAAAAGGAACGAACGAAATGAGAAGGATAGGCAGTGGACATGTTAATATTTTTCATGCAAAAGCGTTACCAAGTATAAACTAATAGAAGTCGATTTATTTCCACATTGACAATAATTATAAAAAATATCAAGTAAATTTATTGCGAATTATTTGTAGAATTGATGATATGGGGAAAAAAGTTTAACTTTATTTTCATGAAAAGAAATCAATAAACTCAATACAAATAACTTTCATATACGGTTTTTTTAGAAACAAAAACCCCCGTCAATAAAATTAGAAATAAAACAGAAAATTCTTAATTTGTGGAATCCAATTCAGTCATCTTTAAAGTAGTAGTTTATCGACATAATTAATTCTCATTTTCTTCTATTATTCGTTACCCTATCGCTGAAACTTAAACAAGGATGGAAAGCTGTCTAACCTCTATCAAACCAACCCCTCCAGGATACCGTGTCTATAATTCCTCGTGTAGATGGTCACCCTCAGCCTTCACTGGCCGGTCGGGACGCCCGCTGTCCTTGTGCAGGTCCACGCCAATCTTGCCCCGCCACTTCTGCCACAGGCTCCAGAACTCCTTCTCCATGCCCGACTCCATCTGGTCGGGCAGAACCACGGCGTACTCGACGTACAGGCTGCCAAACTCGGTCTTGTGGTACACACTGTCGCCGTCCTCGTGCCACACCGGCATGCCCTCGCCCGCGACGGTGTCGACGTGGCCTGGCTGCACGACCTGGCCGCGCGCGCGCTTCAGCTCGACAATGTGACCGTCGAGATGCGTCAGGTTGCGCGTCCAGTCGCCCATCCAGGCCTCGCGTAGCGAGATGACCTCCTTCCAGAACAGGTCGTTGCCGCGGCGGCGGAAGTAGGCGCCGTCGACGTGGTCCGGGTTGTCTTCGGGCGTCGCTTCTTTTTCGCCCAGCGACACGATGAGGTCGCCGGCCACGTAGTCGGGGCTGGCGTCGGCCTCGTTCTCGTAGACAATGCGCGCGTCCTTGGCGATGCCCCTCTGGATGGTCACCGACACGGGCGTCGGCCGGCGCACAACGCGCTGGCCCTGGCACACGGGGCAGACGTGCTTGACCGACTTGCCGCGGCCGCCGCAGCGGTCGCAGTGCATCTGCACCTGCTGGAACATGCCCGGCGCCAGCTGGTGCTTCTGGATGACCACGCCCCGCCCGTTGCACTTGTCGCACGTGTCCACAATCTTGTCGGCCGCACCCGTGCCGTCGCAGTGCTCGCAGATTTCTTGCTTGTCCCAGTGGAACTCGACAGTCTGGCCATTGTAGAAGTCGCGCAGGGAGATCTGCACCTTGAGCTCAAGGTTGGGCCCGCGGCGCTCGCTCGCCTGGCCAAAGTGCCCGCCGCCGCCAAAGAACCGACTGAAAACATCAAAGGGATCGTGGTGGCCGCCACCGCCGCCCTGCTGTTGGTGCCGCTTCAGGCCATCGTGGCCGTGCTGGTCGTAGATCTTGCGGGTGTTGGGGTCGGAGAGGGCTTCGTACGCCTCGGATACCTCGACGAACTTGTCTTTTGCGGTGTCGTCACCACTGTTGTTGCATGTTAGTCGGGGTTTTATTCGAGACACAAATAGCAAAGAGGTATGGGACTGGGAGACTCACGGGTTCTTGTCGGGGTGGTACTTCTTTGACAGCTGGCGATAGGCCGACTTGATCTCGCGATCACCGGCGTCGCGTTTTATGCCAAGAACTTTGTAGAAATCCTCGGCGCCCAGAACAAAGTGTAATAACGAGAACAGCACCAGAAGTACTGCATTTTTGAACACCCTCATGGTGGAGAGTGGGGGGGAGGGTGTGTCGTGGAGTCGAGAGTATCGGAACGGAGGAGGAGGTCGATTCAAAAAGTCAACACGAAGGTTGGCGCACAACAAGAGGACAGAGCGCAAGTAGTCAAAAAACAAACCGACCCAGTATAAAAGAGAGTGGAAAAGAAAAGAATTAAAGAGAGACACGGGGAGTAAAGGCTGGCGAAAGCGCAATAAAGCGGCGACCTGTCCGAGTATCACGGAGCATGTGAGGTTGAGGACGTAGAAGCGCACAAGACACAGGGGCGAGAATACAGCGCCGCAGCTCGAGTAGCCACCTAATCCTAATCGCCAAAATGCCAAAGTGTTATCAGTGGCAATGGCAATTAATCGCCAGGGGTCTCCTTATCGGGCAGGCACGTTCATGCGCTTTCTGGACCCATGTGAGCTTAATTGTGGACCCCGGCGAAATAATTTTGCGTTATCGATAAGCCTTGCGGCGCCAGAGTCAACAGGAGCGAGCACTGACCTTAGAAGGCTGTACGACATAATTACTCTATGAACTACTGAGTAGTAGCGCCACTGTACCTGCACATCGTAGGCAGCAAAACAGCGACTGCATCTTTCACAAGCACGCCTCCGTGCACGCCCGAGGCAGCTTCTCGCAACTTTCGTAGCGTCGATGCGCACCGGCTTTGTTTCTTACAATGGCCTCCAAACGCTATGCATTTGTCGACATGGGTGGTGGCGACGGCGAGGACGTGGCACCGACAAGATCAGACCGCGACCGCAAGAGCCGACGAGACCGGGATCCAGACCGCGATCGGGTCCGCGACCGAAACCGCGACCGGGACGACAAGAAGACACGGCGCTCACACCGCAGTCGCTCGCGATCACGATCTCCGAGACGAAGCGCGACAAAGTCCTACAGCAGCCGATCCAAAACGAGCCGACGCAGCGACCGCGACCGCGACCGCGACGACAAAGACTTTGACGACCGTTGGGGCGACGAGGAGGCACCATCTGATGGCGGCGACGACACTGGCAGAGGCGGCGAGAATGACGACTTCCACGAGTCGGCACCCAAGCGCCTCAAACTGAGCCATCGGACGTTCCAGAACCCGGATGCCAAGGACGAGGAGAAGGAAAGGGAGGGAGACGCGGAAGATGCAAAAGACACAAAAGACGCGAAAAGCTCTAGGCCAGATACAGCAGCCGTTGATGTCGACGATGCAGACCTGTCTGAGGGCACGCGCGAGGAGCTGGCGGCACAGCGCGATCGCGCCGAGCGGGAGGCGTTTGCTGAGAGGCTGAAGGCCCGAGACGATGGCCGCTCCAAGAAAGACAAGGACGTCGACAGAGGCTCATCACAACAGCACCTGGCTGACGACGCCAAGGAGCGAAGCGAAGCCATGCCCGAGCTGCGGCAGCGCGCACGTCAAGAGTACTTGAAGAAGCGCGAGACGGAGCGGCTGGCCCTGCTGCGGCGGCAGGTTGCCGAGGAGACAGAGGAACTGCGCAGCGGCGTACCACTGACGGCACGCGAGACGGCCGAGTTTGCCAAGAACCGCGAGATCCTGCGGCTGGCTGAGGAGCGCCTGCGCATCGACGACCACCGCGACGGCTACGTCATGCCCGAGGACTACATCACGGAAAAAGGCAAGATCAACCGCCAACGCAAGGAGGACGCGCTGTACAAGCGCTACGTCGAGAAGGATTCATATGGCCAGGAGAAGTTCACGACGGAGTACGAGGACTGGGAACGTGAGCAAGCGACCAAGGCCAAGGCGCAGATTCAGAGCCGCGAGCGCGTCGACGGCGGCGAGTACGACTACATCCTCGACCAAGATCAGTACATCCAATGGTCGTTGGACTCGCGGATGCCAGCAGAGGGTGCGGGCGTCGGCGGCAAGGCTCTGACCAAGGAGCAGCAATTCCTGCAGGCCCAGATCGACGCCGCCGAGAAACGCCAGCTGTCCATCCAGGAGACGCGCAAGTCGCTTCCCATCTACGCGTACCGCACAGAGTTCCTGGCCGCGCTCGAAGAGCACCAGATCCTCGTCATTGTCGGTGAGACGGGCAGTGGCAAGACCACGCAGCTGCCTCAATACCTGCACGAGGCCGGCTACACGAAGAACGGCCTGAAAGTTGGCTGCACCCAGCCGCGCCGTGTCGCTGCCATGAGCGTGGCTGCGCGTGTGGCCGACGAGATGGGCGTTAAAGTCGGAAGCGAGGTCGGCTATGCCATTCGTTTCGAGGACTGCACGAGCGAGAAGACGATCCTGAAGTACATGACCGACGGTATGCTGCTGCGCGAGTTTTTGACCGAGCCCGACCTGTCCAGCTACTCCGCCATCATGATCGACGAGGCCCACGAACGCACGGTGCACACAGATATTTTGCTGGCCCTCGTCAAGGATCTGGCTCGCGAGCGGCCCGACCTGAAGCTACTCATCTCCTCCGCCACGATGAACGCCGAGAAGTTTGCTACGTACTTTGACAATGCACCTATTTTCAACGTTCCCGGTCGCCGTTACCCCGTCGACATCTTTTACACACCAGCCCCTGAGGCCAACTACCTGCTGGCGGCCGTGACCACAGTCTTCCAGATCCACACCACGCAGCCCAAGGGTGGTGACATCCTCGTGTTCCTCACAGGCCAGGACGAGATCGAGGCCGCCGAGCTACAAATTGCCGAAATTTCACGAAAACTGGGCAATCGCGTCAAGGAGCTTGTTGTTTGCCCCATTTACGCTAACCTGCCGTCGGAGCTGCAGGCGAAGATCTTTGAGCCCACGCCGGAAAACGCTCGCAAGGTTGTGCTGGCCACCAACATTGCCGAGACAAGTTTGACCATCGACGGCATTGTCTACGTCATCGACCCTGGATACGTAAAGGAGAACGTCTACAACCCGGCCACGGGCATGTCGAATCTTGTCGTCGTGCCTTGCTCGCGCGCCTCGGCCAACCAACGCAGTGGCCGTGCCGGACGTGTTGGGCCGGGCAAGTGCTTCCGCCTGTACACCAAGTACGCCTACATGAACGAGATGGACGAGAGTACGACACCCGAAATTCTACGGACGAACCTCAACGGTGTCGTGCTACAACTCAAGAGTCTCGGCATCAACGAGCTGCTCGATTTCGAGTTCATGGACCCGCCGCCCACCGAGGCCCTGATTGGCGCCCTGAACCAGCTGTTCGCCCTCCAGGCCCTCAACCACAAGGGCGAGCTCACCAAGGTCGGCCGCCAGATGGCCGAGTTCCCGACGGATCCCATGCTGGCCAAGGCCGTCATCGCTGCCGGCAAGGAGGGCTGTGTCGAAGAGGTCCTGTCCATCGTGTCCATGCTTAGCGAAGCGTCGGCCCTCTTCTTCCGGCCCAAGGACAAGAAGATTCACGCTGATAGCGCTCGGGCCCGCTTTACCGTCCAGGAAGGCGGCGACCACCTGACGCTGCTCAACATCTGGAACCAGTGGGTCGACAGCGACTACTCGCCCATCTGGGCCAAAGAGAACTTCTTGCAGCAGCGCAGCTTGACGCGTGCCCGCGACGTGCGCGAGCAACTGGCCAAGCTGTGCGAGCGCGTGGAGGTCGAGCTATCGTCCGTAGGTGCCTCGCACATGGTGCCCATCAAGCGCGCGCTGACGGCCGGCTTCTTTCCCAACGCGGCCCGCATGCAGCGTGACGGTGGCAGCTACCGCACCGTCAAGAGCGCCACGACCGTCTACATCCATCCCAGCTCGGTGCTCATGGGCGCCGACCCGCCTGCACGGATGGTCATCTATTTTGAGCTGGTGCAGACCACCAAGGAGTACATGCGGTCATGCCTTCCCATTGAGCCTAAGTGGTTGTCGGAGCTTGCGCCGCACTTCCACAAAAAGAAGGATATGGAGGCGCTTGAAGACAAAAAGATGTCCAAAGGACGCCACCACGCAAAATAGGGAGATACTGCTGGAGATGTACATATGTAGCGTAGCATAGAAATGATAATGTCTGGAAAGATCAATATAATTCAAAAAAGCATAAAGAACCCGTGGTATTGTAATAAATCGTAGAAACAAAATCAAACACCCGATATTGTCGAGAAGTTCCACCACATAAATAGAAATAGCCTGCCAAATAAACTAAGAAATAAAAGGATTAAATCAAAACAACGTCACAAGCCGTATCCATTGCCGTCGTAAAAGTCGTTACCATAGTCCAAGAAAATTAGAAGAACAAAAAGATATCACAATCATATCAGACTCCCAACCTAGCTCGCCCAACTCCGTCGCCGCTTGCGCGCATCGTGGCCGTCGTAGCCATCCTGATCAAACGAGTAGCCGCCGTCCAGGTAGTCCACCGAAGTCGCCCGGTCGTGATCTCTCTCTCTCTCCCTGCCACGGTCTCTGCCGCTGTCCCTGGTCGTGTCTCGACCACCCTTGCCTGCGTATGTATTCCGCCGCTTGCGTTTCTTGCCGTCGTCGTCGCCCGACCGGCGATCGTCACCATCTTCAAGGTCGCGGGCTTGGCCACCTTCATGGCCATGTGACAGACCTTCCAAAACGCCTCCAATGAGCCCAAGAATGCCGGGCGGACCACTCCCACCGCTTCCACTCCCACTGCTGGCACCACCGATGCCGTCGAGAATGCTCCGCACGCTGTCGGCTAGCTTGTCCACGCCTCCGTTCGGGTCATTGCCTGCGACGCCCCACTGGCCACGCACGTGCCAGCCATTTGGCCGACCGTCAGGGTTCCGGTACTCAAAGTCACCGTGCCGGGAAGTGAAGCCACGACGGCTGGAATTTCCAATTCTGCGGCCATCAAGAGGCCGGCCGTGAGAGTCAAAGCGGTCTGGCAGCTCCTCAACTGCGTCGTCATCATCGATTGATCGGCTGTGAACGGCCATGGTCGGTGACGGAGAGGGAGACGGAAGTTGTCGGCTTTGGTCGGTCGAAGAGGCGCTCTGCTCGGTCGGACTGTGCTCACCGATCTCTGCATGGTGGCGCCGCAGCGTACGTGACGACTGTGGTGACAATGGCGCGAAGCCAACGGCTTTGGATGCTTCGTGGGCATCCTCCTTGTCGGTCGGCAAGTCCTCAATGTCATTTACAGTACCTAATACATGTCAGTATTGTTCCTCGAGGATTTTATCGGGGACAAAAAAAAGGAAGGATAAGGATCCGTGAGACTAACTCAAAGGAACGGCAAAACTCACATGATCACCATCGTGGGCGGCCGGCGGACGCGAGTTGATAATCGGGCTGTCGTCGCTTCGGCCTTGGCCACGGCCAGAGGCATTGGGATTGGCGCCTGGGGCTTCATAAACATTGCCCACAGGTGGAGGCGGTGGACCGGACGGAGGGGGTGCTCCTGCTGCCGCTCCAGTGCCAGACAGAATCGGGCCCTCCGGCGGAATCTCGATTGGGTCGACAGGACCCGCAGCAGGCGTGGACGGGTACGAAGCCGGATAAGGTGCGGGGCCAGCGACAGGGCCTGATGACGGGCCGTGTGGAATCGGAGCACCGCCGGGGACATCAGCGGCACCGCGTCCAGGGGGCGGCCCAGGTGGAGGTGGGTACCCGCTGTAGTCTATGGGGTTGTACGACGCATAGGATTCGTGCAAATTCGTGGTGGCTGCATTGGGATGCTGCATTATGCCGCCTGTGTTGACAACGGGAGGACCGCCAGGGGGAGCAGGTGGGTAAAATGCGCCGCCGGATGCGTGGGGTGGCGACGGCGGTCGGCTGTTGTCATAGTCATCGTAGTAGCCGTCATAAGCCTCATCATCATCGCGGTGATCTGCGCATGTAGAAAGGCATTAGCATTCTGTGCTAGGTCAATTAAAAAACACATGCAAACAGGGATGTAGATTACGAACGTCTATGGCGGTGTCTACGGCCAGCTTCCTCATCGCGGTCATAGTCACGGTCATGATCATGATGTCTATCGTGGTTCCGGTCGTGGTCCCGGTCGTGGTCCCGGTCGTAGTCCCGGTCGTAGTCCTCGTCGTGGTCACGCTCACGCTCGCGGTCTCGGCGGTGGCGCTTATTATCGGCGGCCTCTTCCTTCTTCTTCTTGCTGTCGCCGTACTTCTTGATGCCAATGGCAGCGGCCGCGGCACCAGCACCGGCCGCCGCCAGGTTGCGGAGGCGGGACCGACTGCGGTCGCGCTTCGAGTTGCGGTCACTGTCGACGTCGGCGTCGTCGGTGTCGTTTCCATCACGGTCGTTATGAGAGCGTCGGCGATTCCGACGCGCCCGCCGGTCGTTACGTTCGCTGGCATCCGCGGCACTGTCGTAGCTACCGCGGCGGCTGATGATGGCGCCACCACCGGCTGCTGCGCCTGGGTCGGCATACAGCGGCTGGTCACCATACTCAACCAATCCTAGCTCGGGGTCAGCACCTGAAGGCGGGTAGGGGGTGCGCGTGGCGCCGGACAGTGGTGGTGGTGATTGTGACAGAGCTGCTGACCTGTTACGCGAGTGGGACCGCGAGCCTCGACCGTGGCGGCTGTGACGATCGTCCTCGGAGTATTGGTCGTCCGAGTAGTATGCTGCCTCTTTCTGCTCGCGCTCCAGCTCCTTCTTGTCCTTGTGCTTGTCGTACAGCTTCTTGGCAGCCGCACCGGCAATGGCAGCGCCCGCAATCTCGGCACCTGTGCGCAGGCGCGAGTGTGACCTTGCCTTGCCCTCACGCTGTCGCGATTTGGAGCGGAAGTGGTGCACCAGACCGGCCACGGCTGCGGTGCCCGCAGCAACCTTGGCTACCGAGTGGGAGCGGCTCTTGGTCCCGCTGCGCGATACCGAGCGGTTGGCGTGGCCATAGTCCTCCTCGCCACTGCTGTAACGGTGCAGGCTGCGGCCGCGATTGCGCTCTTCCTTGTCGATGCGGTTCGACTGGATGTACTTGGCAGCACCAGCGACAGCAAGAGCGGCAGCAGCCAGACCCAGGCCTGTCTTGAGCTTGGAGTGGTGGCGGCTCGCGGACCGGGACCGGTTTCCACCGCCACGCGAGCGAGAACGAGCGCGGTCGTCATCGTCATCGTCGCCAAAGCGCTCGTTGTAAGCGCTGTGCGCACGCTTGAAGACTTCGGTACCCAGAGCACCCAGGGCAGCACCAGCCAGGACCTTGCGGCCGCGGTGCTCGGGCAGCTCACCGGTCTGGTTGTTACGACGCGAACCGAGGAGGGCGCCGAGACCGGCACCGGCCAGGGCGCCTTCGGCAAGATGGAGACGGTGGTGGTTGTTGGCAGCAGGGGACGTCTCACGACGGATCACAGTCGTCTTCTTGACGTAGTAGTCGTCGTCCGAGTACTCGCCGTCAGATGCGTAGTCGCGGCGGTCACGGTGATGGTGACGATGGCGGTGAGGCCGGTCGCGCTCGTCACCATGGCCGCTTTCGCGGCGCTCGTAGCGCTCGACCGCAACCTCCTCATCGCCCCGGTAAGGTCCCACCTCGCGGCGCTCCCGGCGTTCGTAAAAGTACTCGTCTTCATGGCGCGAGTCCTTTCTGTCTTGATGATCCCGGTCCCGATCGCGCTCCTTTTCGCGGATGACAACAACGCCGGGTTGCTGGCGTGGCACAATGATGGGCGTAGGCGCGGGAGCCTCTTGCCGAATAACAATAGGCTGTGGTGTGGCTGGGGCCGGCTCATAGTACTCGGTCTCCCGGTGCCAGCGCTCGACGCCGCCACCGTACCCGTCATCGCGGCGATCCTCGGAGTAGCTCTCGACAACGATTTGGTCATCACCGCGTCGTTGGACGCGGACATCACGATCGCTGCGACGGTCGCCGCGGTCAACCCGGTCAATCTCTTTTGTCTTTTCGTAGACAACACGACTCCCACCGCCGCCACCGCCGCCATAGTAATCACGGTCGCGCTCGGTGCGCCGCGAGGTCTCCGTCACTTCAAACGCAGACCGCGGGCGCTCAGGCACGTAGTCGCCGCGGCGGTCGACATCGAGCAGGTTGTTGGATGAGCGCCGCGCTGGCTTGTCGCGACGGAAGCTGGAGTCGTCCTCAAAACGCTCGGTCGTGCGCTCAACGCGTTCAACACGGTCGCCACCGCCGCCGACCTTGTAGCGGCGCACGGTGGTCTTCTTGTAGCGGTCATCGTCCTCGGACGAGTAGGCCGTGTCGCGTTCACGGTCGCGCCGGTACGAGCTCTCGTAGTAGTCGGTTTCGGGCATTGTGGGCAGGCTGTGTAGGTATGGCCGAGGATGTCAACAAGATAAATGCGGCGTCTGGATCGAGCCCAAGACCGGGGCTGTTGCGCGCCCTCCGCTGCTGGGATAAGAGGATCGGCGTATGTGATCGAAACCCAGCGGGATGAATAAATAAATAGAGCGCAATAAAAAAGTAGTATCTAGTAGATGAGCGCGATAAAGATCGTAAAAAGTCTGGCTTTTGCGTGTTGATGGACGACTTGTGTATCGCGGGATCTGACGTCAAATGTGCAGGAAAGCGGGGGAGGGGAAAGGAAGATTTGAGAAGGAGCCAAGAAAAGAGAGGAAAGAGGGAAAGAGGGAAAGAGCGCAGAGGAAGGAAGGAACGGGAGAAAATGTTGGGAAAATCGAGAGGCGGGAAGTAAGATTTATGATTGCGACGGCACAGTGAGAGGCTCTAGTATTATGGGAGGGCTACAGAGGAAAGAGGCAACGAGAAGGCTGGGGGCAAGTGCGACTGGGGAGTTCAGTCAGCAGCGAGCGTCAGATCAAACGGGAAGAACGATGGGCTGCAGACTGAAGACTGGGCGTGCGGCGGAGGAAGGAGGGCGGCTGAGGACGCAAGGCAGGCAACTAGCGGGGCAACACAGGGCCAGCAAGTAAGTACGAAAAAGGCGAGACCGAGAGAGAGCGAGGAAGGAACGACAGAGGGAAGTCGAGATGGGTGTGACTGACTCGCCCCCCAACCAAAGACCGAGTCGAAAGAGGTCACCTTTCCTGCTTTGTGTCTCAAGTCCGCCTGATTCCAGCCGCTTCCGTGTTGCTTTTTACGCCGAGGCGAAGGAAACGGCCTTGGACCGTTGACAGAAGTCTACGAAAACGGGTGGGAAGGGAGAGGAGGGACAAAGAGCCGTGTGACCAGGGCGGTGCAGGTGATCGTGGCAGGATGGTGGGTGGCACTTGCCTTTTGGGCTGCTCACCTGTTTCCCTCCCCCTCGGTCGCTCTTGCTTCCTCGCTTGCGGGAAACGGAGGCAGAATCCTGGCACTGGCTGGTGACAGGCCCAAGCAAAAGGAGAGCAAGGCAAAAAGACGACGAAAGAGTTTTTTGTGCGATACGAGTTCGAAGCGTCTGGAAGCCATGCATCCGGTTCCTTCGGTATTGCTCGAACCCTACGACGGTAGAGGATGGCGGCCGGCTGGTGTATTGAGAAACTTCGTCATCGTGTTTTCTTGGAGGGGTAAAAAGAGAGAGCGAGAGGGAAGGAGCCCCACTTCTCGCACCCCTGCAATGCTGCGACGCTTCTGCACGTAAGATGAAAACTAGGAGAATGGGGCTTTGCCAGCCACTGCAATTACGGGGAAGGTGCTCTGAGGAAACTTCTTTCGCTGGGAAGGCGCGCCATTGCCGTGCATGAGTAGTGCAGAAAACAGGCATTCAGGGCAAGACAGGTCAGATCGGCAAGAGGGCTGGCGGGGCAGCAACGGTGGCAGAATGACGCAGTGACTTTGGATGGACCGGAAACAGGAACATACTTCGTAGACGACGGCAATGGTTGGACGCCACAAGAAAGCGAGAAAAGGGATGGATATGCAGCAGAAGCAGGGTGAAAGGGGACATAAATAGAACAAAAAAGGGAAAAAGAGAACCGCGTATCAATGCGTTCATCAATACGAAAATGGAGACCTGACAGCAGGCCATCGATTGTTTGATTTCTGATGAAAGCTCGACGTCGAGCAGCTTTCGTTTTCTGGTGTGACCTGTCTCAACGGTGCACCCGATGTCTGACTGTCTCAGTAGTCCCGTGTTCGTCGTTGTTCTGCGTCCTAGCCCGTGTCTAAGTTCTCTAGCACGGTGGCAACGGCGGGGACGGGACGAGCACGGAACGGCGGCCGCATTCTTTGTTCTCGAAATGGGCTATCGATGGAACGGCAGTAGGTGCTTTGTTGATCCATTGCTGAAGATAAATGATATGCTTTTAAGCGCTTAAATACATGTGCACCAAATTGTGCTCGCGATGCATCTGGACTCAACCATCTGAAGAATGTCACACACGCTTATGATTTATTCTATTTTGTTCGTCCTTTTACATCTACTTGGAAGATCACGGACTAGTTTCTTACTCGGGTTTGTGTTGAATATATATTGTGTAGAAATATTTTGTACACGTAATATTTGTTAGAATACACATTAAAGCTGCATTGGATTTATTTGAAAATCGATATTTGAAAATTGCTATGATCTAGCAAAGCAAAGAATAAAAATATAGACATAAGATAAAAAGTCAACAAAGACTCCCTTGAATGGTAAAATCCATACAACCACCCCACTAGATACTCCACAGCCTTAGTTCTGCAGCCACCAGAATGCCGGCGAAGCCTCTGCATCCCGCTGGCCCACCTTGGTAGTGGTTGGCGACGGGAAGTTGTACGAGCTCTTGACAATGGGCAGTGTCGGTGCTGCCGACGCGATCGTACCGGCGGTACCGGTCACCAGAATCGGGGGACTGGTACCCGTCGGGACAATAAGGGCGGCCTTGGCGGCAGTCCCGGTCCCCGTAGGTACGGGCTTGGGCGCCGTGTTGACCGAAGTTGGCCATCCCGTCTTGAGGGGCGTCGCGGCGGCAGCCGTGCCTGTGCCAATCGCCGTACCAGTGGGCTTGGCGACGTCGGCGTCTAGATCCCGGCGGACCATTTTGGCAGGAGGCTCTCCTAGATTGGTCAGTAATGTGACTAAACAATACAACGGCTGGTATTTCCGGGCAACTTACCCCTGCGGGAAGGCAGACGCCGATCGTAGGGCGCAGGCGCGGCAATGGGTGCCGGAGCTGCAGCCACGAGGCCCAGAAAGAGTAGAGAGACAATGGAGATCTTCATGGTGTAATGTTTACCGTGAAATGTACTTGAACTTGCGCGCAGTGTCTACCTGGTTTACGAAAGGAACGAGACACGAGAAACGGGAAGAAACCTACCGAGCTTTATACTCAAAACACGAGGGGTCATCCACCCGGGATACCCTCGTCGTATCTTGGCTTCATTAGCAGTAGCCTCAACCTAGACCTCGATGGAAACAGCTGGCATTCAACCGGGCACTTTGTCACCGGCGCTTCGCGGAAGGAGCAATAATGCATGTTTGTACCGCAAGCGGGACCGTGCAGTCGAAGCTTCTGTCCAAGACCGAAGAAGACGTAACCGGGCATGGAGACTCATCATCCATTTATTGAAAGAGAGCCAGTCTTTCACAAAGTCATATAAAACTCTCGCGGGGGAATAGAGAGAAAGGGGAGATGTTAAACCCTTATGGGTATAATTCGACATATATAGCGCGCGTAATGGAGCTCGCCATGGGAAAATATACAGAAAAGGTGGGCGGAAAAACTTCAGATGTATGTTGCGGAGCAGCACTATATGTTCTCAACACAGCAGATATGACATGATTCCTCTGAGGAGTGTAGTTGAAATATAAAATGGCCTCTCTTCTAATGTCAGCAATCCGTCTAATCCGCCTACTCTGCTGAACATGCCATGCAATCTCCTGAGTCCAATGAACATCAATGTCAGGCTTATAAAAGTCTTTGCACGCAACTTTCCCTAGATATGAGGCATTCTTGGCGGCGTCTAAATCGTTTTTGAGTGTTCCACCTCTCCCATTTCCATTCGTCCTATTGCATCGTGAAAATTTTGGCAAAATTGTCATATCCCAAATTTTTGATTGAAAACATATCTGTTTCTTTCGTTCGTTCCTGGCGGATCTTGAACTTGAATCTCTCGAATATCTCGGCATCTACATCCGGCTTGGTGTCTCATTCGCTCTCGCGTACCTGACGATTGCGACCCTGTGCGCTTTGGGCACTATCTGCCAGAGCCTGCCGATGGCTTGCCAAGGCTCGCTGTTATTTAACGATATTTCTCCGGAGGGTAAGGGATGGGAAGAAGGCCAAAGAGTAGAGAGAAGAAAATGGGAAATATCGCAGTGGGGTATGGGCATCTCGTAATCAATGGGGGGGATGAAGCCATTCGATACGCGATGGTGGGTAGTCGCGATCGATATATCAGATCCATTAATTCATTAAGTCTTCAAAATTGTATGCTCACTGATAAGGCACACAACAGCGAAATTAATCTATTGATCTTTCTTCACCCATGTTCCTCAGGAATCTACTCTCTGTCCCGCCCACATGTCTTGGCCCGGGTGTTGGGAAGATGCTGATATTATCCGACCATACACAAACTGTGCCGACGGTAGAACAAAAGAATAGGAGAACGGATGAAAGCTACGCTCTCCATCCATCTGCCCTCAATAAACGTGGCAATTAGTGCTCATATTGGTTGAAAGATGTAGAAACAACGAACAAAATGACAGACACCCACAAAGATAACGACAGACCGTGTTGATAAGAGGTGAACATCACACAATATATTTATACGGTGCTATGTACAGCTATCTTATGATGCATATAGGCAATGTACCAACTTCTACTCGGACCATTGCCATCCAGCCAATATCCTCCACTTTCCTTGGCAGGTCACCATGCTGCAGACACGGCTCAGGTTTGACCTCGTCTATGTCTAGAAGGCCGCCTCAGAACGTGTACCGGAAGTCCTCCTCCTCCTGGATGGCGTGGTTGACCGGGTCGGCTCCGGCCTTCTTGTTGCAGCGCGTGAAGTACCACCACATCAGGGCCACCAGCAAGATCAGCAAGAACTGCGTGGCCACGGCGCACCACACACCCGTGCGATAAGTCGGGTACTCGCGCTCCATAAACGTGCACGACGCGTAGATGCCGCCGAGCGCGGCAAAGAGCATCTGCACACCGCTGCCCACGGACCGACGGGAGTTGGAGCGCACGTTGTTGGACTGAAATGCAATAATGGTGGGCAGGTTGGCGTTGCAGCCGCTGACACCCAAAAAGACACCAAAGTAGCGGACGGCGTTGTTGTGGTGGTAAGCCGTCAGTAGTAGGCCTGTGAGGGTAATGGCCGCGTTCAGCACCATCCACGGCATGCGGAGGTGTGTGCGATCGGCGAGAATGGCGACGACATACGTCCAAATCATCGAGAACAGATAGGGAGGCGCACACAAGAGGAACACCTTGGCGGTAGAGAAGCCCATGGTCGACAGAATGGTCTGGATGAAGTAGGCAAAGGCATAGATGGGGGCCGAGCAGGTCAGGAACATGAGGCCGTACACCCACAGCGGCCAGTCCATAGAGTGGCGCACGACCTTTTTAAAGGTGAGGTGGTCGGGGTCGGAGTCGCCACGATCGCGCTCAACACGGTCCAGCACGATCTCCAGCTCCTCGCGCGTGAATGGACCAGTCTTGCCGCTGGCTAGCATCTGATCGGGGAACGGCAGCACGAATAAGTAGCCGATAAAGGCAAAACCGATGGTGATGGTGCCCTCGATGATAAAGATCCACCGCCAGCCGGCAATGCCATGCGCGCCGTTTAGCTTGATCAAAACGTAAGCCAGAATGTTACCAAAGGCGGACACAAACAGGTTGATCATGTACCACAGGGCCATGCGCTGTTGGACCTCAAAGCGTTGGTACCAACTGCTCAGTAGGTACATGCAGCACGGCAGGAAGCCAGCCTCAAAGATGCCAATCAGCATACGGCACACCACGATCACCCGCCAGTCCTTGGCAAAACCCATACCCAGCATCACCAGACCCCAGCTTAAGACAAAGCCGTTCAGCTGCAGTTTGGGGCCGACGTGGCGCAACGACAGCGTCGAGGGCATCTCGAACAAGAAGTATGTGACGAAAAAAACGAGCAAGGCGATCGAGTAGCGGTTCCCCATGTTGAAGCCGAGGTCCACGTTCATGCCGGCGGCACGGGCATTGGACAGGTTCACGCGGTCAAGGCCGGCGATTGAGTACAGAATGCCGAGGATCGACACAAGGCGGATGTCGACACGGCGGATGATGCGCTTCTCGATGCGGCGCTGCTCGTCCGGAATCTCATCTTCGGCGATGGCGCGCTGCTGCGTCTTTAGCTCGGTAACGGCGTCCACAGGATCGACCTGTTCGACACCTGGCGACTTTTCGTACACATCGGTAGCATTGGCCGGCTGATTTTGGGTGTCAACCATCTTGACGAGTTCAGCGAATGTAGGTGGCACAAAGAGATGCCAAGTATCGTCAAGGAAAGAAAGTGCTCGCGGAGGAAATGCGATGCTTTGTTTTCTGCAAACATTTCTGTCTCGCTAATCTCTGGGCCCCCGGATTTATATGTGATCGTCACGGAGTTGCGTCCCCAGCGAGCCCAGCTGCCCAGGTCATCATGTCTCCATTTCCCCCTCACTTCTCCAGACCAAGATCAGGATCCATCTGTTCGGTCGTCTGCCAAGGAAAAGCCGGCACCTTCGTTGATGTCTTGGCGTGCATTATTTTTGCTGGGGGGAGCGGAGATCGGGGCCGCCGGTGGATCATGATGTTAGTGAATGGCCTATGAATGGCCAGCGAAAGATCCAAAATGCGTTCGTCATCCGGAAAACGTTTACAATACGGAGCCCTTTGGGGGCCAAAACATGGAGCCAGCTTCGATAGCACACTGGACTGAACATCAAGTCTCTATCTGTGGCCTCATCTACACGCAACCCCAGATCCACCGTTTCTGTAGTCTTGGCTGTCTACACCGTTCTCGGATAGCATCAACGAGTCTCAGGACTCAAAAAATTTCTGCATTTGAACTATGGATGTGACTATTGAGTCCGAAAGAAGAAGGGCGCTGATGGCAGTATTAGATGCACATGAAAGCCAAGACCTTCACGACTGGCATCGCTTCGTTCCTGTTGGTGAGGCCATTGGTGATACGAACTCTTGTAAGATTCGAGCCAGTTGAGTAGCCGAGTTGTGCATCTGTCAAAGAAACTCAATTCCTCCCATGATATGGCTGCAAACATTGGCATGTTGCGAATGCGCAGACAGCGAATGAAAGGGCCAGGAGCGTGACAGAGAATATAGTTTAGGGTTGTTCACAAGATGGAGTTTGCCGTACGAACGAAAACCAAAGAGACCTGCATACCTCTTCAAAATGGAATGATCTACGGAGTACTAATTCATAAAACTATTCAAACAATGCTAAGCAAAAACGGGCAAAAGACGCAAAAACGGCAGCCCACGCCGAACTTATCGCTCCTGTGTTTGTGGCCTGGAGAGGGACAAGACGATACAAAGCGAGAGGGGAAAGACAGATGGAGCGGCGGTGGGTCAGTGCAGATTCCGGATGCCAACACCCGTTCACAAAGGTCTGGTGACAATATCCGTGTGTGGTCGTGTATGTCGCTGTGGCAAGCCGCCCGCATCGATCGACAAAAGGTCGGCAGATGGTATTTCCGGCACCGCTCGGGAATGTTGCAACGGCACTCTCCAATTCTGCCGACAGCCAGATCAGAAGACAGGAGGCAAAAGAAAAGAAAGATATACGCGTAGCATAAACGAATACAGGGTGGTAGAAATAGATACTCCGAGCCTCTGGACAACATTTGTTTTTGCTACAAAGTATTTGAAAAGTACGTCGCATTTTCGATCCCTTGATCTCTGTTGCACGAGCCGAGACGACAGTTTAAGCCACATACGAAACACTGCAGCGTATTGAAATCTTTTGGTTCGCACAGAATGCGCTCTTGTTGAGTTTCCCACTAGTCTTATTGATTTGAATACAATATGAAGAAATAGTACGAATTGGGCCTGTATCGAGAAAGTGGCGTAGGAATAAGGTGTTAAGGTGCGGTCGGCTGATGCCGAAGCCGATGCCGAGGAAGGACCTGTTTTTAGTAGACTTAGCGCCCTGGCGAGTATGGGCTGCCCTAATGGCGCTCGACAGCAGCGCACTTCAGCATTCTAAAATAAAATAAACCAACAGTCCAAGACCGAAAGTCAAAAACCCAATCGATGTTCTCATGCAAGTGCAGTGCGCCGCACTCAATGCGCCGGGATAGTTTTTCATTCCCAGTTGCATTTTCTTCATCTTTCTTCTTCTTTTGTTTTTGGTTCCCTACACACTCTGTCGTGCCTTCCTCAACGGGTTTGTCGTTCCTTCCGTTTTGGCCTTGACGGCCAACTGCACTTACCTTTGCCTGTCGCCTGCAGTGGTTGTGCTTCATGGGAGGCTCTCGCTAACAAGGGGAATTGCATTTTCTTCGAAGCCTCACGTCGTCTTCACATACTTGATTAATCTATGTGAGCAAACAGGCAACAGCTATCGTACAGTTCAATTACCCTCCATTGCATCCAACTACACATTCTGCGCCTCCACTTCGGCCCCCTTTGGCGCCGCTACGACCTCCTCGGCCTTGCCGGAATGCAGAGTGGTCGACACCTCGGACGTTAGTAAGTGGTCAATGTTGGGCAGGAAGATGCTGAAGACGATGCCGATGCCGCTAAAGGCAATGGTGCTGAGGAAGACGGTGCGGTAGGACGCGGCACTGGCAAGCTGGTACGCGTCTGAACCGGCAGCAATGATGACCGGCGAGACACCGGGCACCAGCTCCAGAGCGGTCGTGTTTCCGCCCATGAGTGCCGTGATAAAGCCAGCCACGGATGTAGCCGGCAGACCGGCATCTTCAATGGCCGGCGGAATCATGCTGGCAATGTTGTCTGTCAGGCGGTTCGACAAGATCACGGTGTACACGGTCGAGCAGATGGTCGAAAGGGTCGAGCGGAACGAGCCTGCGAAGCCGATGGCAGTTCCCAGCTCGCGTTGGTCCATGACGAGCAGGGTCGAGTAGGTGGAAGAGACGACTTCGAGCCAGCCAATGAACGAGGATCCGAGGAACATGAGCACGATGGCCCGCGCGGGTGTTTCGGGCGTGCAACTGGCGGTGGCGGCGAGGAGAGCACTGCCGATAAAGAGCGTTGCCTGGATGATGTTGTGGATGCGCTTCTTGGTGACGACAGCGCCGACAACCTCACCAAAGGAGATGCCACCGTTGAGAGCAAGAGCCGCATAGCCGGGCCACATCGGGTCGTCGGCATGGGAGCCCCCGTAGAGAGTGACCAGCATCGTAGGCCAGATGATGGCAAACGCATCTGTTGGTTAGCTGACGTAGAGAGAGTGTGGAAGAGAGGTCGAAGCACGGGACCTACAGTAGATCGCCGAACCGAGCGACCAGATGGTAATGGCAAACATGAAGTCGCGGTGCCTCGTAACATGGGTGGGCAACAGAGCCTCCCGTAGCGGAACGAATGCCTCATACAGACCGAAGGCCAGGAGCAGAATAGTACCAACAACAATGGTACCAATGACGTATGCTGACTTCCACGGGTGTAGCTGACCACCCCAGGACAGACCCATAAAGAAGAGGAGCAGGCCCAGAGTGACAAGGAAGGTTCCAACGTAGTCGAAGTGCTTGATGAATTGAATCTTGCGCTGGCGGGCGTGCTTCATGCCAAATGTAGGTGGGTGGTAGAAGAAGAACCAGCAGACAAGTGCGGTCGCGTTCATGGCAATGAGGAGATAGTAGACACTGTGAGAGATGGGGTCAGATGGGATGGATAAATTATGTGCATGTCTGATGTACAAACGTACCCTCTCCAGCCGACGCTGGTCTTGAAAACAAAAGCGTACGAGATGACTGGCGCAAGACCGCTAGCGATAAGGCCCCAGACGTAGCTACAAGGCGTTAGTAGGTTGCCAACTGCAACGAGAAAAATGATGAACACCTACATGTACCCATTGGCGAGGAGACGATACTTGAAGGGAATGAGCTCGTTGAGTGTGACTGCGTAACAAAAAGAGTTAGTTTGCAATGGGGAGGGTTAAAAAAGACTGTTTTCGACTTACATGCAAACGAGATCTGGCAAGACGCGCCCAGACCGACCAACGTCTCGCCCGCAATGAGGGCGGGGATATCTTTGGCCGTAGCACACACGATTGTACCGAGTGTTCCCAGACAGGCGCCGCCAATCATGAACCATCTCCTGCCGAACAGATCCGAAAGACGGCCGACAAGAATCAAACAAACACCCGTCGTCAGTGTGTATGTCAGAGCCACCCAAGTCAAGTTCGGGTCCGGGCCAATGTCTTCGTTGATGTAGGACAGAATAGGAGCCGCAAAGGCAAAACCGCCAACACCACAGGCAAAACTGATGCCGAGGGCTAGCATAGAACCCAGGAAAGGCAGGCTTCGGAAGTAGCCCTTGGGCAAGTCGGACTCGTCGACGGTGAAGTCGGCGCCGCGGATGTCGTCCGAATTGGCGAGAGAGTGGGAGGCATCCTTTCCGACATAGTCGATGTCAGGCTTAGGCTCAGCCATTGTGGAGGTCGTATGGAGCAACGAGATGAGAAAAGGACAGAGAAAAAGACAAAGAAAAAGCTGGTCAAAAGGAGTGAAAGTCAAAAAAAAAAGAACAATGTCTGATGATGGGAAGAACAGTCAAGAGGATCCAGACACGTCAAGATAGCCAGGGAAACTTGACACATGAACTCCATTATTACGCACATCAACAACGGCGTGTCAGTTTTGTTATATACTCCACACAGAGACCCATCCAGGCGTCTCGCCCCAGCTTCACCCCAGACGCAGATGGATCTACCCCGGATTCCGGGCCATTTGGGGGATCCACGCACGACGCCGCCCCAGCCTTCCCCGGCACTCCCAGACTACTGGAATCACCCAACCAAGGAAGCAGTGTCAATCATAACACAATGAGGTTATCCTTATCCATGATTGCCTGGCATTGCTCGTCCTTTTCTTTCTGGAGCACCAACGACTAGCTAGCTCTGAAACCCTGTGCCCAGCTGGTCGGGTATGATGTCTCGGGGGTCTTGTGTCTTACTCTGGTAAGCACGTCGTAATAAAAGTCGACGAAGTAGGCTGGTAGGGTCGCCTTACACGTGAGTGGCATTGCCCGTTCCAGATCGCGGCATGTCGTTCAAACAACAAACCAACCACGGGTGGGAGGCGCCGCATCATGGCCCTGCAATCCCCTCTGCCCCCGCAAACGATCCACAGGTGTTAGTGTGCCGTAGTGGCGTGCTAGCGCCCTGAAGCCCGCACTCTGCCAGCTGTGGCCCGGCCATCCCCGGCCTCGGCCCTCCCACTTTTCGCTTCTGAGCTTTCTGTTCTGCTCCTCGCCGCATTTTCTTGACCTGTCCACGACTAATCTGACGCAACATCCACCAACCAAAATATCACGCCGCACCAACGGTCAGTCCCTTTTCGGCCACTGCTTTGTCCCTGTTCCTGTCTGTTGGACAATCATTTTCCACACCCCTTTTCTCCAACTCGACGATCTCCAACTTGAATCGTAAAAGTCAACGATCAAGCCAAATCATACGACAAGACTTCGGCTGTCCTTAGTCTCATCCATTCCCTACTCACCCCTCTCTTGCTACTGTTTTCACTCGACCACAGCCACCATGTCTCACCGTCCTCTCAATCCAGAGACGTCGACCTCCCTGCCGTCGCCGCCGTTTGTGCACCTCAAGGGCATCCCCAACTTCCGCGACCTCGGCGGCTATGCCTTGTCTACCGGTAGTGGGATTGTCCGCCGCGGTTACATCTTCCGGTGCGGCGAGCCGACCAGCGCCACCCCGGAAGCCGTGGACACGATCCGCGGTTTGGGGATTACGCATATCTACGACCTGCGCTCGCTGCCCGAGATCCAGAAGCTGCAGGTTGCCGGCACGGGGCCCAAGACGGTCGACTGGCCCGGTGTGACGCGTGTGTTCACGCCTGTTTTCCGCGAAGAGAACTACGACCCGGTCAGCTTGGCAAAGCGGCACGCGGAATATCAGGACGAAAGCCCCAAGGGCATCGTGAACGCGTACCGGGCGATTCTGACCGAGGGCGCGACGTCGTACGGGGTGATTCTGCGGCACATTTTGGAGGATGCGCGGGCTCCCGAGCAGCGAGGCTTCATTATCCACTGCACGGCCGGCAAGGACCGCACGGGCGTGCTGGGCGCAATCCTTCTCAGCCTGTGTGGTGTGCCAGACAATGTGGTGGCCGAGGAGTACAACCTGACGGAGGCTGGGCTCGGCGAGTGGACAGAGCTGCTCGTGCAGGCGGTGCTCAAGCAGGGCGCGACCACCGAGGCGGGTGCACGGCGCATGGTGGGTGCCCGCAAGGACAGCATGCTAGACACGCTGAAGATGCTGGGGGAAGAGTTTGGCGGTGCAGCGGTGTACATGGAGACAAAGTGCGGTTTGTCAAAGGAGGAAGTCGGTGAGATCAAGGACTTTCTGGTCGTGAAAAAGTGACTGGGCAGCCATATTTAAAGACATTGGAGCATGATTTTTCATCGCGAAGCTTTACAGATAGAGGCATAGAAATTTACACATTAATAGACTCTGTCATTTTCTCAACATTCACGGTATCTAAATCAAGCGCTCCGTACACAGGAAAATGCCTAGTCTTCTACATGAATGCCAGCAGACGCCATCAAGTATTTGGCCCGTACCAGTCCCCGGCTCACTATTGGCAGGTGCTTCCATGTCGACAGAATCTCGTAGCCACAACGGATGGCATGATCGTCAGTGGTGGCAGGCGCGGCAAAAGCAAAAAGCGGGTTGTTGTATGTCAGAATCAACTCGATGAGCGAGGCATAGCACGACCACAATACGAGTTGCGTACCAAGTGTGCGTTGTGACAAGACCTCGTCGGAGGACTCGAGGAGGAGTGCGCACTTCCCGAGGCAGTCTTTGGCGTCGCTCTTTAAGCGCTCCAGCTCGGTGGGAGAAGGTGCGTTACTTCCGTCGAGGTCGCCAAGTTCAAACAGGACAAGCACAGAAGGCCAACCCAGCAGGACAAACAGGGACAGATACTGTGCTCGCAAATAGGCCTTGCGTGTGTCGAACAGCGGCGCCTTCTCAAGTGGGAAGCGCAACGTAGGCGGCAGGTGACAGTACCAGTCACGGATGGACTTGCGGATCTCGGCCGTGACAATAGGTGCACGGTTGACCTGGCCGCGTTTGAAGCCAACAACATCCAGTGTCTCGAAGAGGAGCTGGCGCAGACTGATCTGGGCGAGGAAGTAGTAGAAGCAGGCGTCGTCGGTCTCGGACAGGGGAAGTGGAACGTAGTCGTGATACGCCCGGATGCCGGTAGGGTGCATGATGAGAACGGCCTCAAGCTCGTGGTGGACCGTCGAGCAAGCCCAGAAGAGACGGTGCAAAGTTGCTCGCTCTGCTGGCTCGATTCTGGCCGGCAAGCTGGATGAGAGTGCATGCATCAAGTCCCGTGAAACAGTACTGATGCTATTCCAGGCCTGCAGCGGCATGAAACACAGCTGACAGTATATTGCTTGCAGAAAGCGGCATTGCAGCGTGAGGAAGCCCTTTGTGACTGTTGGCCGGCGCTGCTCGAGAATAGACACGCCGCGTGCAAAGTAGTCGATGCCGGGCAGCTCGCCCGATGATGATGCCACTTTGACACCGGCCTGTGCAATGGCTCCAATGGCAAAGAGAAGCATGGCAACACAGGTTGCCGGCTCGGATGCGTCGAATCCACAGTCTCGTGCCTTCTCGATGTACCGCAGTGACTCGGGCACGTCCCAAATCGGATACCATCGAAGGAAGCTTTCCACAAAACCTTGCTGAAGGTAGCGAGTCGTCTGTTTGGAGAGGTCGAGTCCGTTGATTTCATTGCTGCCACCATTGCCGATATCGTGACCTCGTAGAAGAGCCAGCTCGGTTGCCCGAGATAGCAACTCGCTGTTCTTCAACTCATCATCATAGAAGGCCTCCGTGTCGTCCCAGCTGGGTGCCCGCAAAGATGATGTGCAGCAGAATGTCAACAGGTTGGGCCGCGGACAGCTGAGCTCGCCCTGTGACTGACGAAGACCGAGCAGGGAAAGGTTGTCGATGGGTGGCAGGAACTCGAGCGAAGGCCGCACCAGAGGCTTGGACAAAAAGTGCGGCGATGCGAGTTGCGGTATCTGCTGTAGCAGTGGTGCCGGTGGTGGCGGCGGCGATTCAAACACTTTGTTTGCAATGAGATTCACCCGCTGTGACAGGTCGGCCACCTGTGCTTGCAGGCTTTGTAGTGTGTCTTGCAAATTCGGAAGCCCCTGGAACCCCTGCAATCCTTGCAAGGCACTCTCAATCCGCTCCAATGCGGCATGCTCCGTGGAGCGGCTGTTTCCCAACGTCGGCGGCGCGTAGTTGCATTTCACGCCTAGGTCAACACACAGGCCGCAAGCCGGTCGGCCGCCATCGCATCGCGACTTCCGCAGCCTGCACACCGTGCAGGCAATGGCCGCGCGCTTCTTGGGATACGTCGGCGCCGCTTCGACGTCACTTTCGGGGTAGTCGTCCTGGGCGATGGACAGTTTCCGTTTTGCCATGACTGTCGATGTTGACGTAAGTGTGACTGGGGGTTTTCGGTGTGGTTGCATTTCCGACTACCCCCGGATGGAGGTGATTTCTTATATTTTGGAGGCCATATATTGGCAGGCACAGTTCTTGGTGTCTCCAATGGCGCCCCATTTCACACCTCGCTCCGTCACCGGTCGGTAGTCATTATCCTAGCGCAACGCTGCACCGCCGAGACACTAGGAATCTGGGGAAGACAGGGTCGATCGTGCGGGGCCCCAGAGGAATTGCAACGTGAAGTGAGCTGTCGAAAGAGCTCACGGTAAAGATTCGTGCAACTCTCTAGAAAAAGAACAAACTATTTCCCCGCATGATCTGGATTCCCTAGCTGGGAAATCGTCCACTTGGCGGCCTATCTTGTCGACCCCATAGCAGGGGACACGGGGATAGATGGGCCGTCAAGACATGCGATGACAAGGCTAGAGGCATGACAAGTCAAAGAGGAGACGTTGACTGAGAGCTTGGACGACAGGAGGCGTCGTCTTAGATGATTTTCTGTCTAGCGCTCGCCATGTGATACATCTGGATGTCTCCGGGCCGCATTGACTAACCGTGTTGATTTAGAGTTTCGTACCTTGTCCACCATCCATACACTACTTTTGTCTCCTGATGTGCTGGTCCGTATGTTCTCTATCCGTGTGCAATCTCTTATCGAAGCTCGAGGTCTCTGATAAGTCTTTCGTTTTTCACTCCAGCTCCTGTATAAATTAAATGTGTGTTAGTCTTGCTGTTTGATATTCCCGTCAACTCAATTTCATTTTATCCCCTCATCGTTGTCGTCCGTGGCAGGTTTTGATTTTTCCAATTCCCCCTCGTCATCCCCGTCCTCAAAATGCCCCCCTCGCTGGTCAAGGTCAACGGGACTAGCGGGTCTTCGTCCTCCAGCAATAGCCCCCTACGATCCGAGTATGCCCTCACGTTCAGCGACCCCGGCGCCACAGAGAAGGACCGTGTTGGTGGCAAGGGCTGCAACTTGGGTCTGTTGACACAGGCACATTTTCCTGTGCCGCCCGGTTTCACGGTCACGACGGCCGCCTACAGCCGCTTCATGGACCTGTCCGGTCTCAAGCCCAGGATCCTGGCGCTGGTCGGCGTCATCAACTACGACAACGCCGACGATGTCGAGGCCAAAGCCGCCACGGCGCGCAGCATGGTCATGCAGACGCCAATGCCGTTGGAGCTGACGGCTGAGATCACCTCGCACTATGCGCAGCTGGCCGGCGACGGTGGCGACCCCTTTGTTGCCGTGCGCTCCTCCGGTACTGCCGAGGATCTGGCTGAGGCATCATTTGCTGGCCTTCACGACACACTGCTGGACATCCGCGGGCCCGAGGCGCTGATCGATGCCGTGCGTGCGTGCTGGGCATCGCTGTGGTCTGCTCGCGCCGTGGCCTACCGCCAACGGAATGGCTTTAAGCACGCGAACGTCGAACTGGCCGTTGTGGTTCAGCGCATGGTGGCTGCCGCCGCCGCGGGTGTCCTCTTCACAGGCAACCCTATGACGGCAGCGACCGACGAGCTGGTCATCAACGCGTCCTGGGGACTGGGCGAGGCCGTAGTCAGCGGGATCGTCAACCCAGACAGCTTTGTGCTGAAAGACGGTGGCCACAGCCTGCGCATTCGCGACCGCACGCTCGGCGACAAGACACACACCATCCGCCGCCATCCTACGGGCGACCAGTCCAGCGGTCAAGGCACCATCACAGAAGAGACACCCGCGGCCCTGCGTGCTTCATACAGTCTGACAGACAACCAGACGTTGAAGTTGGCGCGTCTTGGGCAGCGTGTACAGGAGCACTACGGCGGGTTCCCGCAGGATATTGAATGGGCGCTGGAGGGCGACGACCAGCTGTTCTTGCTACAGAGCCGCCCCATCACCGGCGTCGAATTCTCCTGGGATGCCGACCTCGACGGCTGGCAGATGTTTCCTGAGATTGACGGCACCACCTGGACGCGTTCTCTGGCCGACGAGAACTGGACCGGCGCCATCTCGCCTTTGATGTACTCGGTCCGTGCCTTTTCATGGGCCCAGGGCCACGAGTGCGCCGCAGGTGTCTGGGGTGACCCGGCCCTGCAAGAGAAGCGCTACTGGAAGTTCCATCGCGCCACAGCATACTTCAACTGCGACCTGGAGCGCGACGTCGTCCGGAACACCATCCCGCCGATGCTGCGGCCCGGTCTGCTAGCCAACCTGCCCGTCCCGTGGCGCGAAGAGGTGTCTGCGGCGACTTTCTCGTGGTTCGGCTACGCCAAACTGTATGCCCGTGTCGAGACACTGCGCCCGCAGCTCTACAAGGGCTTCGACCTCCAAAAGAACAAGTGGTACGGCAAGTTTGCTACCGAGGGCAAGGGCCTGCCCCGGTCCCAGCTACCTGAGCTGTCCGACACGGCCCTCCGCTGCTATGTCAACCGCCAGCTAGACATCGAGGACGAGTATACACGCGACATGTGGACATGGTTCTTCATCAACGCCCGTGACATGCTCACGCTGCTCAGCCTGATGCTGCAGCACTGGTATGACGCCGAGGACAAGACGGCCTTCCAGGCCGTTCTGACTGGCACGCCGCGCGCCAGCGAGACCATGAAGGCCAACCACATGCTGTGGGCCATGTCGCAACGCATCCACAAGTCGCCCACGCTGACAGCCGCTTTCGCCACCTACCAGGACGCTGCTTTCTTCGAGGCCTGTGCGGAGTCTGACGATGGTCGCGCGTTTCTCGGGTATTATCAGTCATTCCTCGATCTGTACGGCCAGCGTGGCATGCCCGACCGCGACATCTACTTCAAGCGCCGCTGGGAGGACCCGTCCATTGACTACCGTTCGCTGCAGGCCATGCTTAAGACACCCGATGCACCCGATCCGCAGATCAAGGAGCACCAGACCAACGAGCGTCGCGAGGCCTTTGTCGACACCATCATTGCCAAGATGCAGCGATCCACCCTGGGTCTCTTCAAGGTAGAGCTATTCAAAGTCGTCCTCTCCTGGTGTGTCGAGTTTGTCATTGTCCGCGACGACGAGCGCAATTTCCTGGACCACTGCACGCTTTCCATCCGCTGGGGCTTCATGGAGGTAGGCCGCCGGCTGGCCGCGTATGGTGTCTTTGAATCGGATGACGACGTCTGGTTCCTCAGCAAGCAGGAGCTGTACCGTCTCTGGGACACCCGCGCCATGACACCATTGCTGCGCGCCAAGATTCATGCCCGTCGCCGTGACTTTGTGCGCATGATGGAGCGCGAGACTCCGCTGCCACCGTACATTGTCGACAACAAGGCCGCTGATCTGGACATTGACCCGTCCGCCTTTGAGGGTGCCGGCATCTACAAGGGAATTGGCACCGCCAAGGGAGACGTAACTGCCACAGCCCGCGTCGTGCGCCAGCTCAAGGACATTGGCCGTGTGCGTGAGGGTGACATTCTCGTCGTCAACTCCACCGACCCGGGTTGGACGCCCGTCTTTCACATTATCAGCGGGCTGGTCCTCGAGACCGGCGGCATTCTCTCGCACGGCTCGTGTCTGGCTCGTGAGTATGGCCTTCCTGCCGTGCAACTGGCTCGGGCCATGCAATTTGTTCCCGACGGCGCCACCGTGACTGTGAATGGCGATGCCGGAACAGTGAGGTTGGCGGAGGAGGATGTGGTGGAGGATGACGTTGTGTATAAGATCTAGACACCTTGTATACCGCTGAACAAACTGTTATCGATTAAATATTACGTGTCAGTGTCGACTTCTTCAAGAGGTTTTCACATTGAACGATATCGATTTATGAAGCCTTGTTCATGTCATTTTGGTCTGTAATGTAACATTTATCTGCATAGGTAGTGCTTGGTGTCATCTAAGCCGGTGTGTTGACCTCCGGCTCCTTGTCCTCCAAGATCGGTACAACAGCCCGCTTTTGCTCGACGACACCGTTCTCAGCATCCAGACGCAGTTGTCTCTCGACGCGGCCCTCGCTCTTGGGGTCAAAGTAGGCTGAAGCATGTTAGCATGATGTTCATAAAGTTTTGCAGTGCTGTCTTCTTTTTCCAAATTCATTCATAGGGAGGATGTGCATACGTTTCTCGCCAAAGACTGTCGTCCGGATACCACGACGCTTCTCTTTGTAGGTGCCCGGGATGACACGATGCACCGAGCAGCGATTGTCCCAAAAGGCGACGCTGCCAACTTCCCACTTCCACCGCACGTAGTGGTCGTCGGCCGAGTGAATGTGGTACTGGAAGAAGTCGAGCAGCCTGTCGGCCTCGACCTTCTTAAGCTCGGCAAAGCCCGTCACAAAACCGGGATTGACGTTCAGCGCTTTGAGGCCCGTGACCGGGTGCGTGCGCACTGCCGGGTGGTGCGTGTCGATGGGCGGCCGGTTGGGGCCCACGCCCCACAAATCAAGAATGGTGTCGTACTGCAGCCGGCTCGTATGCACCGCGTGCAGTCCGTCCACAAACGTCTTCATGGCCTTGCTCAGCGCATCGTACAGACCGTACTGCGAGATCCACGCCGTGTCGCCGCCCACTGCCGGATGCTCCTCCATGCGCAGCATCGAGTACGACGGCGGGTTGATCTCAAACGACGTGTCGGCGTGGAAGTCGCCCGACGGCCACGGCGTGTAGCTGAGGATGTCGCGGTGGTCTTCGGTGCTGCCCTTGATCACAACATGGCGCACGTCCTTTTGCGCCGGGTGCCGGTCCAGAATGCCGTAGTGCTCAAACAGCTCGACCTGCTTGTCTGTCGTCAGGTCCTGCTCGCGGAAAAAGACCACGCCGCGCTCCGTTACTAGCAACGCCAGCTCGTCCAGCTGCTGCGGCGTCAGCTGCGAGAGTTGCACATTCTCGAGCACGGTGCCGATCGACTCGGTCAAGTCGACGCGTTTGGCCACCGAAAACAGCGCCTTCTTCTCGGGGTCAGCAAACAGCGCCCGGTCCTTGTCGGGGAACACCTCCGTGCGCAGCGCCTCGGGCGGGACGTGCGCCTGGATCTTGCTGTTGAACCTGGGGTGGATTGTGATCGGGAACCCGGAGTCGGGCGAGATGTGCTTCTGGGATTCAAGGTTGCCCATTGTGACGAGTGGGGGTCAAAGTGTTGAGATTGGGTGTTGGTGGCGATCGACCAGGGTTGGGAGGTGAACTTGTTGACTGAATTTGACTTTTGTTTATTTTTCTCCTTTTTCTCTACTGTTTATATTTTATGTTATCTTGTTGCGGCTCTTTAATTTGATAGTATTTCGTTTCTCATTTTTACCTCGCGCCGCCCCATGACCTTGTCTTCGCTAAAAACGTACGGGATTTGTCCATTTAATTGATTTATAACAAATGTGCATCGCATACACTCTTCCGCTGAATGTCGTTCCCCGTCTCATCACATCATCTGTCATGTCAATGAGTGGTGATTTGTTTTGGCTGGTAGCTTGTTGCAACTTATCTGTATTACCGACGCTCACTTGTGCACGTTTTGTGTGGTGGCCAGTGCGAACAAGTGCCATTAAGCGCGGACTGACGGTGCTACGAAGGCCCGATGGACCTGCTAGTAGATGGCGCCATCCGAAGCCTCAATGATATCTTTTTAGCACCACGATTGCACGATTGCGTATTTTTGGTGAAAGCCACAGAGCGCCCAAAACGACGAGCAGGAGTCTCGGGTGCCCCCGCTGGCTGATACGGTCGTCGGAAGAAATAAGAGTGAACGAGACAATGAAGGCTAATGAAGAGAAAAGAGACAAAGGAAGAAGAATATGGAGAATGTCAATACGGAAAAGAACGAAAAAAAGAAGTCTAAAACAAAAGAAGAAAGAAGACACGACGCAACTGGTAGCAAAACGAAAAAGAAGAAAAAAAAGAGACAAATGCACATCTCGGCGCAAATAGTAAAAATCTTTGTCCATAACCTCACAACCACTAAGCAAGACGCAATACTGACCAATGCGACCAGCACTTGTATCGACACGTCCAGACCACCTAATTGGAATCAACGTGCCTCGAACCTCGTCCAGAAACGCCCAAAAATGGGAATGCCCTGACTGTCCGCACCCTCCGGCCGGGTCCTTGACGAACGAGGCGGCTGCCACGAGTCATGTAGGTGCCGGGCCTAGCCAATCCCATCAGACCATGACAGGGCCAGGGACGGGCAAGACGCATTTCGACGACACTGGTCGAATTCGCCATTCTGTGGTCTCCTAACATCAGACATTAGCGTGGGCCTACCAGCCAGCCACGGCCTGATCTGCCCAAGATTTGTGGGGGCAACGTGAGTTTGGCCAGTCTTTGTGTGGTATTCACATTGTTCTATCCCCCTGTTTTCCCCTGTTTCCTCGCAGTCCCTTGCCTGCCTGCGTGTCTCCTCGTTGCCCTCCCCCAGTTCCTACACACTTGTGCAGCAAAGGCAATGACGTGCCGTCTCGAAGCAATGGCATCAGCAACCTAGAGCGACGTCGATGCAGCGTCCGTGGCGCTCCCCACGCTTTCCCACGCTGTTCCGCACGCCTCGAGTGCCCATTTGGGACAGTATGTGACGCTTCTAGACGACTAGCCTCGTGCAGAGTTTGACAGGCGACGACGACGATGCACCGAGATGGGGTCAAGATGGACGAGCCATGCTCGTAAATAAAACGGGCTGCAGATCGTCTCCGACTCGACTTGACATGGAACCTTTCTCGAGAAGGACATTGGAAGGAACATTAATGAAGTAATGCGCACGCTCTATGTTACCATCTTATAACACTGTCGTTGGGCGCCTCCTTTTCTCTTGAAAATCCGACTCACGCGAGCCTTACTTCTCTTTGCGTCTGTTTTTAGACTTCTCCTCCTTCCCCTTATCTCCCCTCCCCCTTTCCCTTACGATCTCCTGCACATCTCACAACTCACAATGGCGTCAACGCCCACATTTGAGGAGAAGCAGGTCGGCGTGTCGACCGACGCAAGCCACAGCGATGGCTACCAGTCCGACATCGAGCGCGACTGGTCCGACGCCGAGGAGACAAAGTTGGTTCGCAAGTGAGTATTGTCAAAGAGATGAATGCTGTTGCATTAGATTCCACTTGTTTACGTGTTGAATGTGCATCACGTGATACTAACAACATCAGGCTTGACTTTCTGGTGATGGCCCTGTTGACGCTGGCCTTTTTTGGCCTGCAGATCGACCGTGGTAACATTGGTAACGCCCTGACGGACAACTTCCTCCTAGACGTCGGCATCACGCAGAACCAGTTCAATGTCGGCCAGCAGCTGCTGTCGCTGGGCATTGTCCTGCTCGAGATCCCTAGCAACATCATTCTCTACAAGCTCGGCCCGACCATCTGGATTGGCGGCCAGATCATCGCCTGGGGCCTTGTGGCAACCTTCCAAGCCTTCCAGCACGGTCTCGGCCCGTACCTTGCCACGCGTCTGTTGCTTGGTCTCTGCGAGGCGGGTTTCATCCCGGCCGGTCTGTACACCATCACCCGGTGGTACAAGCGCGATGAGACCTCGAAGCGGTTCTCGTGGTTCTTCATTGGCAACATGCTTGCCGGTGCCTGCACGGGTCTAATTGCCTACGGAATGTAAGTGCCATTGCATGCACCCGATTATGTCTTTGATATCTTCATTCACCAACACATAACAGTCTTCACATGCGCGGCATTTGCGGTCTTGCCGGTTGGCAGTGGCTGTTCCTGGTATGTTATATCCATCCAATCATATTACACCACACCGCACCACACCACACCAACACATACTAACATCACCCAGATTGAGGGCATGTTCACCGTCGTCGTCGGCATCTTTTTCATCACATTCTTCCCCAAGAGCCCCACCAACCCCGTCTCGATCCTGGGCATCCGATACTTTGATGAGCGCGAAATCCACATCCTATCACGCCGTGTCCTCCTTGACGACCCGTCCAAGATTCACACGCACACGCACATCAGCAAGCAGGAGATCAAGAGCGCCCTGACTAACTGGCGCCTCATCCCGCATGTCCTGCTCACCATCAGCACCCTGTCGCCCGCATCGACCATGATGTCCTACGCCCCCACCCTCGTCGCCTCGTTCGGCTACGGCAAGCTTAAGGCCAACGCCATGGCCTCCGTCGGCGCCTGGATGCTGATCATCACCAACCTCACCTGGGGCTTTTTGTCTGACAAGTACAAGCGCCGTGGCCCCATGGTCTTCCTGGGCATCCTGCTGTTCTGGGGCTTCACGCTCGGCAACCGCCTCGTGATCGACTCCAAGAACTCGCACCTACGCTTCGGTATCCTGGTCACCAGCATTGCCTTCAACTCCAACTGGCACCCTGTCAACGGCTCGTGGATGGCGTCCAACGCCAAGTCCGCCGGCGAGCGCTCCATCACCCTGGCCATCTTCATCATGTCGGCCAACACCTCTGGCATTGTCGGCAGCCAGCTGTTCCAGGCCAAGGACGGCCCGCTGTACCACACCGGCTGGACAGTCATCTTGGCGCTGGTGTCGGTGGGTCTGGTCATGTCAGCCGTTGCAAACACACAGTACTACCTGCTCAACCGCAAGAAGCAGCGTGAACAGCCCAATCCCAATGTCGATGTCGACGAGCTGTACAAGTACTAGGTGCGAAGGCAGAATTAGAAAATTATATACAACAAATATGTGAAAGGGTACATAGACCATAGAAAAAGATTATGTAGCGAATAATAGCCAATGTTATGACCAAAGGAACAGTACTGGAGTCTGCTTATTTTGATTCTAAACCTAATTTTACTTCATATGAATATCCAAATGACGCTTGGGGGGGGGGGGGGGGGGGGGGGGGGGGTATCAGCACCCGATTGTATCCGGGCTCGACCACACCATTTAACAAACCAGACCACACCCCCGTGCACACCCACCAAACAAC
>WOUA01000046.1:190113-281977 GCA_021397985.1 Sporothrix dimorphospora
ATCCCCCCCCCCCCCCCCCCCCCCCCCCCCCCCCCCCCCCCCCCCCCCCCCCCCGCCGCATCAGCACCCTATTGTATCCGGTCTCGACTTCACCATTTCACATCCCTGACAACACCGCAGTGCACTCCATCTCAACATCGCTGCCACGTGGTAGCACCTTGGCAATAATGCATCTATTTTGTCAGGTTCGTCAGCCGTGAGCACAGAATATTTTATACCTTGTACCCGTTGCAGACATACGTTCTGGCTGGCTTGTCATGGTCAAAATATCGGCAATACACCTCGTTCATGGCGTCAAAGTCGGCCATGTTCAGCAAGTACACGTTCATCTTAACCACGTCGTTGAGTGATGACCCAGCTGCCGTTAACACCGCCGATAGGTTTTTGAAGCATTGGTGTGTGTGCGCCTGGATGTCGCCGTCGACCATGGCACCTGTTGCATCTGCTGGTAGCGCACCCGAGCAAAAGACGAAGCCGTTGGCAACGACGGCTTGCGAGTAAATGCCAACACGAGGTGGCGGGGCATATTTTGTGAAAACCGTAGTGCGAGGCATTGTTGTGAGATGCCGACAGAGAGTGTGTAAATGTAGTGGGTCGATTGCTCTTTTGAGTATTTCGGTCTCATGCGCAGGAATTGTCGATGATCCTTCCATTCATATAAGTGAATACAGCATTGCTCGTTATCTTCTTTTGGAAGTTCATTTGAGAATCACACAGCCACGAATTCTGCCTTGGCGTTGCCTGAACATGTGCGATCTGCCCGGATGCGAGATCCGGATCGATAACACGGGGTTGGTAAGGACCCACTAGCGCCGGAATCTCTTTCCGGGGCCTTCTTGGTGAGAATCGACCAAGGGACGTAACGACATACTAAGTCGCGAATTATATGAGAATACCATTGTAACATGGGGCAACTGCTGAAGTTGAAAATTATTCAATAAGGTAGATGAGGACAAATGCTTGGATGAAGACTAATATCAATGACGCCGGCAGACGTTTAGCAGAATATTGAAAATCATGTACTAACGGCAGTTCCTCTCACCATCCTCGGCAAAATATGATACTATCATAGATCTCACACAATAGTTAACCCCGTTGCTTCTTGAAATGCCAAGATCTACTGCGCTAACGACGTTGCTGTCGCAGATAAATACTACGTGTATCGTACTCAAAGGACATTTCAAGAATTGGCTTTCGGAGCCTTTACTGTTTGATGTTTAAGGCGGGCAGTTGCTGTTGTATTTTGTCATAATTTATCCATGTTTGAAAATAAATTTATTAATACATATATCGAAATAAATTTGACAATGGTAAATGACGGTGAATTAGAATGGCTTCAAAGCTTGGAAAATAGACAAGTTAATGTCTAGTAAAGAGCGTGTTTCGAGTTAGAAAGACCCCACTCCTTCGCCTATCGACCTACAACGGGCTCCGGCCCTTGATGGCCGGCACCTTGGTGTAGCTGCTGCGTGTTAGCTCACCCGGAACATAGGTGATAGTCTCGTTGGCGTCGCGCTGCTTGATGTGGAGGTCGGCCGGCGACATGTTACCGGCTCCCGGAGCAGTCTCGCGCTTGGAGGTCACCACAGACGTCGGTGTCATCTCCACGTCGGTGATGATAAAGTGGCCAGACGAGCCAATGGGTGTGTCGCACGAGATGACGGCGGTCAGATCGACGTAGTAGTTGTAGCCGTCCTTAGTGACGCCTGTCTCGCCCTCGACGACGTTGAGGGTCCAGGGGCCAAAAGTGGCATAGGTCGGGTTGCTGGCGCCGATGTCATAGTTGGGCGAGTACTGGAAGCCGTCGTTGTCGCTCCACACGGCCGGCTTGCCCGTCACCCAGCGCACGTAGCAGTCCGCCAGACTGCTGACGGGCTCGCCGTTTATCTCGTTGACGTAGCCCATGGAGAATGTCAGGTCGTAGTTGAAGCCGGGGCACATCTTGACGCTGGGCTGCTCAATGTAGCCGTGGAAGCCACCACTGACCACATCATTCATGGTGACGCTCATCGCATAGACCACGTCGCCGTTGGACGCCGTGAAGAGCGTGGGTCCAAATTGCAGATCCGTGCCCAGAGTTGTGCCCGAATAGGCGCCGACGGTCCAGTTGGTCCAGGTCGGTGAGTAGGTGGCAAACATGTTGTTTGTGACGCTCTGGTCGGGTGCACAAGTGCCGGGCTCGGGAACGTAGCAGCTGCCGCTGATGCAGTAGGGCGGGTCACACTCATTGTTGCAGCTGCCGCAGTGGAAGGGGTCGCTCTCGAAGTTCAGACATATATCGCCGCACTGGTCGTTGGGGCAGCCACAGACGCCACCGTGGCAGGCCGAGTTCGCACCGCACTGGCCACCGCACGAGCCGCAGTTGTCGTTGTCGTCGCTGTGAATGTTGGTACAGTAGAAGCCGTCTGAACTGAGGCTGGACAGACACGTGGAGTCCGGACTGCTGCAGAAGCACGCGCACATGGCGCCCAGAGCGTCGTAGTAGGAGTCACGGCCTGTCGATGTCTCGGCCACCCCCAAATAATAAACGGCCTGCAGGTCGCACGCAAGCAGCGACACCACGTCCCACCACTCGTCGCCGATTTCCTGCGAACACACGGTCAGCATCGCCGCGTAAAAGATGGTGTTGCAGCCCTGGAAGCTGTAGCCCGAGCAGTGGTCGTAGCAGTTGCTCTGGACCGTGCAGGCGTCGCCAAAGTCGTACGGGCTGTAGTCCCAGTTGTTAGACATGGCGTTGCACAAGTTGCCCTGGCCCAACTGGTAGCCCGCCTTGGTCTCGGAGATGAGCCCAGCCGGTGTTGACGGGCACTGTGGCGCGCTGAAGTCTCCGTTGGTCGGCGTCAGCTGGCGCGTGATCAGCTTGTTCATCTCCTCGCGAGCCATCAGGTCGTTGTACAGCCGCTCGGAACGCTTGCGCGTGGAGTCGGTCTGTGGCAGCGTCGGCAGCGTCTCCGGAATCGCCTTCATGAAGGTGGTCGTCGACGTACCCAGCTGGATCTGGCACGTGGAGCCCGTTGTCGTCCAGATGTAGCTTTGGCCGTTGAGCGTGATGGTCATGATGCCGATGCAGTTGATATTGAAGATGGTCGTGACGGCGCCGTCAACAAATTGCGGACCCGTCGACTGGTCCACAAGGATCACCTTGCCCTCAGTCGTCATGGCCACGTACTGCGGTGAGGAAGCACCGTTGTAAACCATGTCGTATGCATCGGCGCCGGCAACCTCCTGCAGGAAGAACGTCGGCAGGTCAAGCGTGGACGGGTCCAGGAGCGGGTCACCGGGCTGGGGGGCCTCGGTCGGCTGCAGCAGGGGGCCGATGGAGTTTGTGGTGCTGACCATGGGCACAAACTGCTGGTTGAGGACGGTGAAGGGCGCGACGGGGCCCGGTGTGATGAGACACGGGAGATCCGGCAGCTCACTGCCCGAGGGCTGAGGAATGCCCGTGGCAACCGGCGGCGAGCCGGTCGAGTTCATCGTCAGCGTGAACTCGGTGTATGTGTACGTCGAGATGAAGGCATTGTCGTCGGACGGCTTGGCCTGCGGGCCCGACGGCACATACGGCGGGCTGTCGCTTTGGACGACAGAGGGCGCCACGAAGGCCGAGCTCGCCGCGATGGACACCGACGGCGCGGCATAGAGCGCGGCAGGGACCTCGACCGATTGTGAGATGTAGGCGATCGAGGGGCCCGCCACGACGGGAGCAGGGCAGTTGGCGTCGAAGAAGATGGTTGGGCCACTGGTGCCAAAGTCAAAGTCGATGTACAGCGCCGTGGCGTACAGCGTGCAGATGCCGCCCGTCTCGATCTGGATCGAGAAGCTGTTGCAGTTGCCCACAGCGGCGCACTGGGAACTGCAGCCAAGGAACGTGTCGTCCGAGATGTCCGTGTATGTGCCGATGGGCTGCGTGTTGGGTCGGCTACCATATTGCTGGCAAATCTGCGAAGGCGAGGGGACGCTGGCGGCCGAAGAGGAGGATGAGGCAGGCGAGGCAGACGAGGAGAAACTGGCGGAGCTGGCGCTGCTGACACTGTTGATACTGTTGACAGAGACAACACTGCTAGCTGATCTGGCAGAGCTCACTGAAGAGCTGGGGGAGACGGCAGATGAGCTCGGGGCGAGGGCAGACGAGCCGACGGACGAACTGACAACCGCACTGGGGGAGCTGGCGCTGCTGGCACTGTTGACACTGCTGGCACTGCTGGCACCACTGGGGACAGAGACAACGGAGACAACAGAGACAACAGAGCTGACAGAGCTAACCGAGCTGGAGCTGGCCGAACTGACTGAACTGACTGAACTGGCAGAACTGGCAGAACTAGAAGATTTGGCGGAGCTGGCAACCGAACTACCACTGGCCGACGCCACGGCGCTGTTACTGGCCGAGCTGGAAGCACTTGACACGCTCGAAGCACCCAAGGCGGAGCTGGCTGGGGTGCTGGAGGCGGAGCTGGAACTCTCCGGAGGAATAGTCGGCTTGCACTTGGAGGCATATGCCACGCCGACGGCCGTGGCCAGCGCCAAGATTTGATGGAAACGCATAGGTGGTGGTGTGAAAAACGAGCAGGCAGGCTCGAGACTGAGTGATGAGTCGGGGGACTGCGGATGGTGGCAACAAACGTGGTGTCGACCAAGATCTGCTGTTGCACTGCGGAATGATCACTTTCATTAACCTTCGACCCGGGGTGATCGTCACGATATATGTCATTTTTGTTCTCGGTGACAAACCCCTTCTTCACCAAGTTCTCTTCGCGTCGACACCAGACCCCTGGGCCACCTTCTAGCGGCAGGCCTCCATGGCTCGCATCCATCTGTTCCACATTACGGCTCCAATTTGTCTCTATATCGTCTTCTTGTCTCCATTTTGGTCTAAAATACGACCCGTGGAGGGCTGCACGGGGTGTGGTCGAGTCGCTGTTCACGCCTTCCGAAGCATTTGACTCAAAGCAGCAAGCGGGAATAGGGTCCAAAGAAGGAATGAAGCAAGAAGACACCCAACTGGGCGGTAGACTCGAAGTCTTGTAGGCTGAGTGTATGCACCTGAAATTGTTTTGTTATCCCACTGCAAAAAACGCGCTCATAATTTTCAAAATATTGCCAGCGAAGAGCGACCCGGAGGGACGTGCATGCGGTTTTACACCAGCAGTGAAAGATGTGCCTGTTTTGTCAATGCGCGGAGCTGCTCCGTAGTGAACATGCCCCGTTTTGATTGATTATTCTCTCCTTTTTGTCCTTCAACATTTTTCTCTTCATTTTCTTCCTCCTCAGCTCTGAAATCGACAATAACACGTCAACATTAATTCCCAACTGGGCGGACAACAGGGGCTCTTCTGGAACCTCTGTCAAATACGGACTACAGAGTATTGAGCTTTGAATTATTTTTTTTGCGACCGCAAGGAAGTAAAACGTAACTTTCTTCATGAAGTAATTCGTATTGTCTTCTTTGTCTTCCTCTCCTCCATCTCTGCCCTCTCCGGCTGCCCCTCCGCGTCGCCTTGATGTTCTGTTTTCGCCTCCAGTCAGCTCCACTCGCAAACTTTGTGCCTCTTTGGAGCTACAGGGCCGCTGTGGGGTTTAGTCAATTACCCCGGCAGACAACGTGCATGCAACAGGGGATGATGGCGCCTGGAACAGCTCACGACTGACTCGCTCCTTCGTCCCCGAACGATTCTTGTTTCCCATCGTGGAAAGCGCAACGGCTGCGCCTGCATGGCAATTTCATTCAACGCTAGGTAATTCGATAGTTGATTCAATAGCACACGGAAAAGAAGCTTAACTCGTTTGCGGCACAACATCGTATTGTTGCATTTTGGTGGAGACGGCACTCTGCACGAGTAACTGCCGCCTGGAAAAGAGACCGAGACTTCTTTCTTCTGCTTTATTCCTCTCTCATTCTACGAGGATGTCCTGCATGTGCAAGAATTATTCAACCGTGCCATTCGAGTGTCAAAATGCATGAAGTTACGGAGGGTTGCCTCAGTTGGCAGGAACCCTACAAGCTTTACCTGTGAGGTTCAACTCGCCAAGCACCTAGCTAAGCTTTCCGGAACTGCGGCACGGGTACTGCCATAGGACACCACCAAGAGCGCCACGTCACAACCGCCACGGCTGCCACGGCCGCCACGGCCGCCACAAAAATGCTTGTTGATTTAGGGAGTAGAACGTTTAAAAAATACGCAAGCCACGAGAAAATAAAATAATAAGCATGTGTTTTCCTGTCCGGGTATTAACATGGGGAAAAAATTCTATCATTGCACATCGTGTACTTGCATCCCGGTCCTTGTTTCTCTCCGTGTTGTCGCCCCGCGCAAGCTAAATCTGCAACGCCTCAAAAATTGAGCGACGTGCCCATATTCGCGCCCATCGTGTTCATTTCCGGAGTCATATCACCCGTCAGGTCGCCCGCCATAGCAGGTTCCGGCCATTGCCAGTCGGTGGACGCCATGATGTCCTCGGGAAAGCTAAACATAAGCGCGTCGTTGATTGTCAGATGCATGGACGACGTAGCCATGTTGACCGTCAGCGCACCGTTGTCAATGTCAGGCGCATCCCATAGCCAGCGGAACTGCTGCCCAGGCGTGCTTGTGTCGGACGGCGAGCGGCTCGTGCTGCTCGTCACAGGCGGCTTCGCATTGATTTTGTTCGCCACTACTTGCAGCTCGGCCAACTCCAGACGGCGGCTCTTCGCTGGTATGTTTCCCTGGGAACACATCCAGCCCAGAATCTCATCCGCCATTGCAATGCATCCTTTGTCGACCTCGACGCGGGGATAAGCAATTGACGTCAGGATCAGGATACAACCTGCGGAAAACACCGACTGCAAGTCCAGTGGGAGAAAGGGCTCGACAAGATCCTGTCGGTGGAGGATCGACAAGATACGGAGGATGGTCGTAGCAGCACCCACGCATGTCTTGAGCAGTGCGACGACGGGCTCCGACACGGACCTGAGGCCCGGGAGCCAGTTCAGGAACGGGGCCAGGCGCTGTTTGACGAGAACAAACATGATTGGCCGCGTGGCTATGATCGTGCACTGGTAGTACATGATGTGCAGCGTCGCCGCCACGCGAGACACCTTGCTTGGGTTCTGTAGGCTGATCTGGAAGTCGCCCGAAAAGGCCTCGGCTAGTCGTGCCATATAGGCGAACAGGTCCTGGATACCAGCGATAAACTCCTTGTTGACAGTACCGTTGATTCTATACGACGCTGACATGACCTTGCCCTCAAGTTCCGCCAGCTTGATGTGCAGGTTCAGTGCCGCGTTGGAAAAGCCGAGATCATTGTCGTCAGGTAGTGGCATATCGATGTCCTCGTCACGGATACTGAGCGGAGTACCGACAATGACAGACAGCTTTTTGTCGATGATGTACAGTGTCCACCAGAGCCTCCGGCGGCGAATGTATTCGTGACGTTCGAGCGATGCGGGTGGTGCGTCGCGGTTCATACCCAGTGAGAGGGCAATGCGCATACCTTGGCCGATCTACACAGTGTTAGAGAGCAGAAACTAGACTGGGAGGCAGTGGACAAGAAAACAATACGTACAAAATAATAGGCTGTAGCACGCATGTCGCAGCTCATAAGGTACAGTGTCGTCAGGCACAGGGTCTCTATCCGCAGAATCGGGTCGCCCCAGAGATCGAGAATGTCGGTCTGCAGCGTCAGAGCGCGCAGGAAATCCGTGGCTCCCGGTGGACCCAGACGTGAGGCACCACGTCGCAGAAACAGCTTGCCGAATGCGATGACGAGCAGAAGTTGTACGTGCCACAATGTCGACAGCGGCCGGTCGCTTGATCCGTCGTCGTAGAATTGGTCGATCTTGGCCATGAAGCTCTCGCGGTCGAAGACATGAAAAATGTCGCCGAGGTGGAAGAGTGCCGTCTCGGACAGATATTTTGTGTACGATCGTGACGGCATATCTGTGTCCGTCCCAGCCAAGGGAAACAGAGATGACCGAATGGTTGCCGACGCCATCTTGTATGTCTCTTCCTCGGAATTTGGAACGAGGTTGATGGGAACATCGTCGCCCATAACCTTTTTGAGAAGCAAGCGGATCTGCCATGTAAATGACAGCGATGATGATGACCCCAGGTAGCGTTGACGGCCCGACGAGTCGACCAGAAAGAACGTCTCAGACGACGTCAGTGGGTTGCGGATTGATGGAACCATATCCTCAAGTGGCGTTGCAGGTCGTGACCCTCCGGCATCCGCATTGTGTGGCTCGCCAGTCGGCGGAGGCGATACGGGGCCAAGCCCTGCGAAGTCCGTGTGAGTCTCGGGAGGGATTGGCTGTGGGGGTGGAGGAAGGGGAAGAGGAAGAGGAAGCTGTCCTACTTCAGTCGAAAATTCTGATTGTTGACCAGATGTTGGGGCGGATGCAATGGGCGGGGGGGGAGGCAATGGTTTTTGCTGTATGGTGTGTGCATGTAGCGTCTCCGGGTCTTGTGTCTCCTGCAAAGTTTCGAAACCTCCCTTGGCACGCTCGTCGGCCTCTTGTTGGTAGCGGGCCACTGTGGAAACGAGATGCTGTAGATATCTAACGAAGTCAGACTATGTCAGGTTGCAGGAGGCATATCCATAACCGCTCGTTCGACGTCGCCACTTTGTCTTACCTCTCAGAAACCATTGTCTTCTTTCCCACATCCTCAAAGACACAGTCTGCCGACCGCTCTGTGCACCCTTGGCAAGGCGTCTCGCCCGAGCACTTGATCTTTTTCCGCCTGCATCGCTGGCATCTGCACAGAGCTGTTAGCGCCGGTCCCAGCCAGTTGTCAATTGCACGATGCCAGCTGCCAGAGCAGAAGAATAGAGTACAAGATAGATCATGTCTCGGCTCCCCTTCCCGGTGCGGTTTCCAGCGCCACTCAGTATTCCACAGCAATACGTACGCGTTTGAGATCTTCTTCCGGCCCCGCTGGGCTGGTTTATGGTCGATTGGCATCGTGACTGTTCGTATGCTCGTCCAAGGCAGTCGTGAGTTGAGAATAGTTTGTTTTGTCCGGAATGAGTTTGCGGGCTCTCGTGGAAGCACACAATCTTCTTGAGGATAAAATGTTGGGAATATCATTTGAATCTGAGGAAGGAGCAGGTAAAGAGAGGGGACGACTTGCCGTGCCGTCGAGCCGGAACTGGCTTCCGGAGGAAGGAGCGCTAGCGCCCGCCACAGTAGGAAGTCAAGATTACACATAGTAGATGACGGCGCTAGCATCTGTGCTGGACACACGACACCGCCTTTGAGATGCAACGCTGGCCGCTGGCTGCAAGCAATGCTGATACGGTTGAGCCACCGACATACTTTCCCTGTGCAGCCGTATATCTCACACGTAAAAAGGAGTGAGATGGATGATGACACGTTTTTTTCTAACATAGTTATGTTTTGTACCAAATTATTTCGCTTTGGTTTACTTCGACATACTTTATTTCATTTTCGTGGCGTTATTTCTCTGCGCCGAATTTATTTCGGTTTGATTTGATTTGATTTGATTAATATTTTTATTTATACATCAACTTTTACTCTTCCCATCTTCTCATTTGCTTCCCGTTCTTCTGAACACATCTCCTTGCAACATCCGCTTCCCTTTTAATATGACGACGCCCTTGCTGCAATGCTACTCCTGTAGCAAGACATATCCCATCAACGCATCGATATGGAAATGCCCATGTGGTGGCGTTCTCGACGTGCGTGGGACCACGCTCTTTCCCCGCGGCGAGTTATCTCAGCGGCCCCGCAACCTCTGGCGATATAAGGAATCGCTAGCCCTGCCCACGGGCGACTTCCCACAGATCTCTCTCGGCGAGGTCATGACACCTTTGCTCACCACAAAGTTTCGCGGATGGAATGTGACGCTGAAACTAGAGTACCTTTTGCCCACTGGCTCATACAAAGATCGTGGTGTCGCCGTGTGCATCAACCACCTCACCGCATATGGTAAGGTTTTCGCTGTGGCCGAGGACTCTTCCGGGAACGCGGGGGCCTCAACAGCAGCATACGCAGCAGCAGCAGGCATTCGTGCCGACATCTACGTTCCCGCATCGACATCCACCGCCAAGACCTACCAGATCCGACTCTACGGTGCTCAGTGCAAATTGGTACCCGGTACACGTACGGACTCGGCAGCGGCGGCACAAGACGCCGGGAACACAGGAGAGCAGGAAGTGCATTACATTGGGCACAGCTACAACCCTTTTTTTGCATGCGGAATCAAATCAGTCGCATACGAGCTTGCGGAGCAGAGCAATTGGCACCCGCCTGACTGGATTGTGACTCCTGTTGGCGGAGGTAGCTTAGTGCTGGGCTTGATTGACGGGTTTGCCGAGCTGCTGTTAGGTGGGTACATTTCGAAGCTGCCTCGCATACTTGCGGTGCAGGCAGCGGTCTGTGCGCCAATACACGCAGCTTGGTTGAGAGGCGATGAACATATATTGGGTATCGATGGCACACAGCAGCATAAAACCTACGCTGAAGGTGTAGCACTGCCCAATCCAGCCCGAGGCAATCAAGTGCTCCGAGCCATCCGCCACTGTGACGGAAAGATGATTGCTGTGGATGACACCGAGTTGCTGGCCGCCTGGGGAGACATGGCACGGAAAGGCATTTCCATGGAACCTACGTCGGCTGTCGGCGTGGCCGGAGCCTGGATGGCGAAAGAGAGAAACTGGATCCGAGCGGAGGAAAGTGTTGTCATTTTGGTGACGGGTCACGGCCTGAAGACGTCGCCTACATTGCTGGGCGAGGGGTGGCGACAAATGCAGGTTGAAAAGCCTCCATTGTAGAAAAATATGGGCTTACTGTATGACTTGGAGAGTAATAGAATAAAAGTTAACGAAACGAAATGGTGTGAAAACAAGACGACGTACAGGCACTCTCATTTACATTTATTCCGATAAAAATACCTTGGCATGAGCTCGCGAAAGGCGCACAAATCAACTGCCACCCAGAATCTTGGCGCTCCTGATTTATCTGTGCGGAGATCGACGGAGCATGGGTTGGCTGGTTCCCCCGCACTTCCAAGATAAACAAGATGAAAGAAACAAATAAAGATGAGGCGGAGATAATGGGGTACCCGGGCCATCGCGATTTGATTGGTGTCCTGTTTCCGAAGACAAGCCGCCACGATATGCGCCTGCAGCTTAGCAGTCTAGTACACCGGGCACCGGGAAGCAGTGGACCTGTACGTCGTAGTTATTTCGACCCTAAATGACTTTTATTCTTATTACATCTGGGGTATTGACTGTTTGAGAAAATCCGGGGAAGCGCCTGGAGAGATGCCTGGGATTTGCGGGGTTGGGTATGCGACCAAAGGAGTCGTTTGTGCCTGTCCTCGGAAAGGAAGGCAAATAGAATCCGAGAGCTCTGAGGGGATGCAATGCCAAGATGTATGAAACCAAGATCCATAGATATCAAAATGGCACACAACCAGTGGCCAGCGACAAAAAACAGGACAAAAGACAGATGCACGTGGAAGACAGGGAGATGTATCTAACTGATAGCCTCTTCACTTGTATATCTTAATGCGATCTCCTCGACTACAACGTTCTTGACATCCTTTCGTCTAACCACACCTCAACTTTTTCTATTACATCCATCTTACCTAAACAAGACACACACTCAAAAATGGCAACAACAGAAGACAAATTGGTACCCATTGTCTCCAAGGACGAGATGGGCCAACACCTGGAGATGGGCCTCGCGTCCTCTGGTGAAGGTAGCGAGCTTCACGAGGGCCTGACTCCCGAGCACCGGCACTATCTCGTGGAGAAACATGGCACCGCTGAACTTGACCCGGTCCCATGCCTGGACGATGCTGACCCTCTGAACTGGCCAAAGCATAGGGCACGTTTCCCTTTCTCTTTTGTCCTGAAGAATCGTTCTCGACTGACATCGCCTCTAGAAAATCATCAACCTTATCCTTGTCGCCTTCCACGCCATGATGGCAACGTTCACAGCTGCTGCCATCCAGTCTGCGTTTGTCAATATTGCCGAGGATCTCAGTATTTCCATTCAGAAAGCCTCCTACCTTACGTCTCTTGTCATAGCCGTGCTAGGTGGCGCGCCACTCGTCTGGCGACCTCTTGCACATGTCTACGGACACCGCCCTATCTTTATGGGGTCGTTAATTTGCAGTCTCGTGGGCAATATTGGCTGTGCGGCTAGCCACTCCTACGGGACGATGGCATTTTGCCGCGCGCTGACAGCGTTTTTCATCGCACCAGCTATTGCAATTGGCAGTGGTGTTGTGACGGAGATGTTTTTCAAGAGAGACCGCGGTCTGTACATGGGCATCTGGGCGACAATGGTGACTCTGGGTGTCCCTATTGCCCCGTTCTTGTTCGGGTTTGTCGCAATGCGCGTGGGTTACCGCTGGATCTACTACATTCTCGCGATTGTCAACGGAGTCCAGTTTATTCTGTACTTCTTTTTCGGTCATGAGTCGCGGTACGTTCCAGGAAGCAGCCTGAACAACGATGGGAATACCCCATCTCATAAATCTTCCGGCATCCTCGGCAGATATCTCAATTTCGGCCGCATCGACCCTACGCCCCTCGGCACAGTCGACTTCATCCGTCCGCTGTTCTTGGTTATACGCCCGTGCGTGATCATCCCGACGGCTGCGCACGCCATGGTCTTTCTCTGGGCAAGCATTCTGATAAGCATTGAAATTCCACAGATCTTCCCTGAATCGTTCGGTTTCAATACACAGCAGGTTGGTCTTCAAAATGCTGCAATCATCATCGGTACCGTCCTCGGCGAACAGGTCGGTGGGCGTATGTCTGATGCATGGATGCGTTTGGGCAGCAAAAGCAACAACGCCAGTCGCCGTCACCCCGAGCACCGTCTTTGGTTGAGCTACATCGGCTTTGCCCTGGCCCTTGTTGGCGTGGTCGTGTTTCTTGTCCAACTGGACCATGCCGTTGCCAAAGAAGAATGGAACGTCACACCTCTTATTGGTGCGGCTATTGCGGCAGCTGGCAATCAAATTGTCACGACCGTGATGATCACGTATGCCGTTGACTGCTACCGCGAGGAAGCTGCTAGCATTGGTGTTTTCGTCACATTCGTCCGCCAAATTTGGGGTTTCATTGGCCCCTTTTGGTTCCCCCAGATGATTGCCAGACTGGGCCTGACCAAGAGTATTAGTGTTCCTATTGCCATGGTTGTTGGCGTATCGGTGGTGCCGACCATTTTCGTTCAGTGCTTTGGCAGTCGGTGGCGGAAGTAGATGGCTTGGGTGACAAGATGTACCAAGTGGATGTGCATAGATGATGAAGGATATTATAGCTACCACAGGAATGCTCCTGATACACTGTGCTTAGCTTAACAATAAACGTCTGTGACATTACGGTTCTTATCCCATCGAGGTTGATGTTTCCGTAACGTGATATGTTCTAATTTGTTTCCTTTTCTTCCAATCTCGTGTTACGTTTTTGTATTTCTCTCCTCCCTTGGTTCCCCTCACCATATACTATGGTTACCTTGTTAAAAAAAAAAAACGAGCGTATTTTACTTTGTGATAACGTAAATACAGCTATTCTGCCTTTCAAACGGACTTAAACAAGAAAGGCTCTCCACCCATCAGTCGCTGCTCCGCCGTCCCCGTAGAACCTGTATCTGTTCCCATAGTCATTGTCATATCCACGCCTAAGTCCAGATTCATATCCACAGCAATGTCCATCCCAATGCTGCTGCTAATCGGAGACATGAAATCATTATCACCGAGCTGGCAGAGTAAGTCGTCCAGTGTTGGAACGTTAAATTCTGGAAATCCATGCAAGGGAAATCCGTTTCCATGCAAGCCACCAAGGGGACCAAGACCGACAGAATGCTGTTGTTGTGACTGTTGTTGAAGTTGTGATTGAAGGTAGTTCTCATTTGCGCCTCGAGTTTGGCCGTCGGTGTCGTTTGCCAAGTGTACTCCAGTCGCCAACTTGCGTACTCGGCTCACATGTCGCAACAAGCACCGGTGTGCTTTGAAGCTCATCACGCTAGAGCTTCCAAATGCACGAAGGGTTGTCAGTGTGTCGAGGAGGAGTCTTTCCGCCTCCGCTGGCACAATTGCAATGACTTTAGCCATCGGCGCTGATACATGAGAAATCAGCCAAAAACAAAATGCGTGCAGACACATGGTGAGTGCAGAAAAGTTGCATGCCCACCAGACTGCGTTTCGTTGGAAGAAGGATGAGGTGGAAGCGTCTCGCAAAATGCTCGATACAATTCGCTGAAAGGCACGTAGTGAAACAAGGTCTGTCTTGAGAATGGATGCGGAGGCCTCTTGTATGATGGTCAATGTAGACTGTGCTATGGTCATCGGTCGGTGTTCTGTATTGCGCAAGAGGACGGCCATCAGGACTGGGCCACAGGTGAGCATCACAGTTCTGTGATAATGAATGGAGAGGATAAGTTGGTGACGGTTTAGTTCCAATCCACTTGCGCCATTTGAGGTAAGGAAAGATGGCTCTGGAAATGTCGCGACGGAAGATGTCTCTTGCCACCGGGCCAGATTCGTGAGGATCTCGACCGTCTTGGAAATAAGTTCGCCGGGGGTCAGGTCCGGTGGTAGGCCGAGGTTGGCTGCATGAACTGCATCCATCGCAGAACCCATGATGGTGTGTAGTGACGACAGGTTCTGAAAGTAGGAAAATGTGACGCCGTGGGGTACGTTTTGAACATGCTGCATCTTCTGCGCATTTTGTGTTGGAATCAGGCATGGTCGACCCAATGCTGCACTTAAAACGCGGTCTTGATTCACAACGGCAGACCATAGTGTCGCTCGCAGCTCCTTGTCTGCATCGGATGTGCTGAATCCTGGCACTCTGCAGTGGAGCCCCAACTGGTAGCTTGCTTTGACACACAGTGCGTGCGAGGTGAGACTGGCCATCGCGCGCTGGCTGTTTTGCTGATAGCTTCCCAGGAGAAGAAGGGCCTGGACAGTCTCCACGGTTGTACCCCCACCCCCGCTGCTACTGCTCTGTTGTTCGTCCAAAAGGAGAAGATGAAGAGACTGCCGGTAGTACGCATGTTCGTCCGCCACCGCGATGCCAGTGTCGTGGGAGTCGTCGCCACCGACCGCCAAAGCGTAAGCAAATACGATGCTCAGCAATGCCTGAACTGAACGGCCAGTAGCTGGACCGTGCTGTCTCGTCGCGGTGCTTTCTGATCCTCGAGTTCTGGTGACACTGATCTCACGTAGAAGTGTAGACTCGTGAACGTATGGGAGCACGGCACCGACGCTGTCGAAGAATCGTGTGATCCACCGAATTGCCACCAGCGGGGCGGGGTGGATAACTTGCAGGTCCCTTTGACCAAACATTTCGGGTTTTTTCCTGCGGCCGCTTGCTGTTGATGACCTCCGGCGACGTTGCGTCCGTGGTGGAGGTTCTGAAAAGCCCTCCATTCGTTCAGGTTCATTTTCTCCGTCCTTTGTAGACCCGAGGCAACCTAGGTAGCCTAGGGCTTGTGTGAGGGACCGATACAGGGCGACGTTGGAACTTAGGCCGAAATAACCAATGTCGGATGCTGGTCTACTGTCGTTATTGTCGTCAAATGCACCCGTTGCGAGCATGTCGATAGCTGAAGTTGCATCAACGTCTGTTGTGTCTGTGTCTTCTACAGCAGCATCATATTCTGTCGTATCTGTAGGGACACTGCTGTCCTCGGGGGTGGTGACTGGGCTATTCTCCTGGGCGGGTTGTTCTTGGGCAGAGAGTTGTCTGTTGATTGTCGTAGGTGAGTCCTCGTCTTGTCTTGTCAGGCACGATTGAAGGATATTTTGTGCCGCTCTTCCTGTTGACGGGTTGTTGCCTCTCGCCGTTATATCGTTTTCTTTTTCACCAACATCTGGCATCGCGGCTATAAGGGCTAACCGAGCACGTCGCTCTTCATGTCGGCCAAGGCGTTTGTCACGAAGCGACCGGGGTGTGTAGATACAATCGATCTGATGCTGGGCACAACGTCCACAGCATGGCCGCTCACTGTCGCACTGTATTGTGAGGTTGTTAGTGATATAACTGTATATGTTAGATAGCTTTGGGAAGTATTTACCTTTGATTTTGTCTGTCGACAGGAATTGCATGCAAGGGCAACACGGGACCGTTTTGGCAAGGGCCGGCTAAGGGTCGGCTCCATTATGAAGTATATGAAATGGACAGCCGCGTGGGAGTGTGTCTCGTTTTGCTGGCTCTATGCAGCAATATATATGTTTGTGTAAGTAGAGCTGTACATAAGGAAGATGGAAGATTACTGACAGGAAAACAAAACGAGAAAACGTGGGGAACGAGGCATACAAATGTGCGGAAGGCGGAGAGAAGGCGGAGTAGGCTCGGAATTGTGGAGAAGCTAAGGGGGTGTGCGCTGGGGTAGACAAGGCCGTAATTCCGAGACAAGCTAGAGGCAACGCCGCTTTTTTTTGTTCATACGAACTCCCTGCTGAAAAGATACGTGGTGCGGGCTGCGTGTTGGCAGGTGGTTTACAATGATTCACTACGGACGAGCAAAAACACTTCTAAAGAAGAAAAAAGGACTCATCGTCAATAAGTGCACTAATTTGTTTCTGATTAAATTAACAATGTGCAGTTTCGTACAACTTTTTTTCGTTTCTTAAAATTTTTTCTTTCTTGAATATAACATCTAGAACGTCAAATTATTTGCAAATTACTTCACAATCGAACAGACATATAAAAACCCCATGGTCAAATACACTGTCAATCTTATCGACTACGGCTCACTCCGGACATCACCTCTTTTTAACCGTCACCATGAGAGGCGTCGAGAGGTCGCTTATGCCCACACTGACCATGTGCGGCACCTTCCCATAAAAGGCACCATTGTTTACCGCGTCCCGCTCACCAGCGTCAGCCAGCTGAAAATCAAACTCACGAAGAAGTGTGCTGGCCAGTTTCACAATGTTAGTCTGAGCCACCGTTTTACCAATGCACTGGCGGCTACCGAGGCCAAAGTGCATGAGGTAGCGGGCCCGGCCGGATGTTTGGGGGTCGTTCTCCCAGCGTGCTGGATCGAAAACATTGTGATCTGGGCCCCAAATAGCTGGGTTATGATGGAAGGCATGATTGCACACAGCCAAAGATGTCTGCCCATCGTGGTGGTGAAGATTAGTCATCTGTAAAAAGAGGAGGGATATGACGAAGGAAGAAATAGGGAAACTTACACCCTGTGGGAAGTGTTGTCCCCCGACAACGACACCTTCAGAAGCCATGACACGACGAGCCAGTGGCATTGTAAACACAGGCGTCAGCCGAAAATTCTCTCGGATGCACAACTTGAGGTAGGAAAGTGCCGCATCGGCCTCGGTGACGGAATATGCGGCCCGGCCAGTATCCGTGTCCCGATCCACTTTTTCGTTGACATCTACATCAAGCGACGGCAACTTCTCGTCCAGCTCGGCAACAACCCTTCGCAGAGTCTCCGGATAATGCAGAAGATGGTACAGTAATAGGGACGTCGTTGCACTGGTCGTGTGTGTGCCGGCGATGATGAAACCAAAAGCCTCGGCCTCCAGATCCGCTTGAGACAGCCGTTCGCCGGTGTCGGGGTGTGTTGCAAGGATCAAGTTGGTCAAAATGTCCTTCCGCTGTCCAGTGCCGCCCTCTTTGACTCCCTCAAGTTCTCCCATCCGGCGTTGAACACACTCGGCAGCTAGAGCGGCACATTTGTTGCGGCCCTCGAACAGGTCATGCAGGCCCTTATGCGGGACAAGTGGCAGCCACCTCTTCAGCGTGCGCGTCATCGCTGGCCATGCACCAGTCGCTGCTGCCAACAAACTGTGCTCGGCCACGGGTGGCACACGGGCAGCAGCAGCGGCGGCATCGACGCTGGCTAACTCTTGGATGCCGAATGACTGGCTAAAGGCGAGCTCACCCAAGACATCAATGACGTAGTGGTGCAACATCGTCTTGAGATTGAAGGCCTCGCCAGTGTCAGCCAGTTCCCTAATTCTCCGGCGCAGAATCCGAATGTTGGTATCTAGATGCTGTTCCATGTCCTTGACGTACGATAGTGAGAAACTGTGGGACATATGGCGACGGCGAATGGAGTGCATGCTAACGTCTCGCATACCAAAGACATTGGGTGTCTTGGCACCGTACGCGTCGTAAAACTCTGTCTTGGGATAGTGTCGGCCACCCCTTTGGAATAAAAGGGGGATGGCATCTTCTGTTGTGATGCTGATCTTGTCCGGACCGTAGCGAACAAAGGGACTGTTGTATTTTTCGTGTAGATCGGTCAGGTTGTAAGGCTGTTGCAAAGATAGAAATTCGGACACCTGCCAGAGGTCCGTGATGGAAGCCCAAAATGGCCCTGGGTACTTGGCAAGGGGGTGGAACCAGCGCTGGTAGACGACGTAGGCGGTAAGAGACGTGATAAGGGCGAGCAGGGCCACAGCCGGCAGAGACACCTGGTCAAAATGGGAAAGCAGAAACAATGCCATTTTAGGAACCGTAGACTATCAAATCAATGATCTGGGAGACAAGTCGTAAATTGCGAAATAGTGTAAAATGGTAGAGTAACTTGGCGGTCTGGTTTCAATATTTGATCCAGTGGCTTCTGGATGTCATGCGTTCTTTATCTGTCTTTGTGGTCGAGACGACGGCTTTTTGTTTTATGAAGATGTGGGAAGATGGCGAAAATTCCACCGACAGCAACGAAAGAAACGTCTCCGTTGCCGCAAGTACAAATCAAATTTCTGCAAAAGCTGTTGCCAGCTACATCCAAGTTCTCTCTCCGCATTCCCCCAGACTTTCAACGTGCCACCACGAGTAGTCGCTCCGGAAAAACTGGCCAATGAAACGCAGGTTAGCCGCTACGGATCGTTCACAGAGTGGGTGCTGATGGCTTTTCCGTTTTCCGCAACGCGTGCGGGGAACTTGAATCACGGAGAATGCCTGGACGTGGGGCGCTGCTACGAGTTCCGTTGAAAACCACGAACGGAATCCATGGATAACCAATACAAGATTGGCCTTCATGTGACTTGCTTCATTATCTTATTTCATTTAATCGTTCAAATACGGCAGATATTTGGTGTACAAGCACGGTTGGACCTCCGAAATCATTATCAAACAGGTGGCTTCCCGCCTTTGTTCGACGTTGAGAAATACAAAGGCACGACACACCTGGTCTTGCTTTCCATCCATCCGTGCTATGCATAACTCAAAAAAGAATTCCAATGGTGTGATCATACACACGCTCCCATTTCGTAGCCGATTGATCTAGACGCCGGAATCTCTCCTTCTCGAGATAATCTTCCTCTTCACGATCGATGCGTGCTTTGCCACCATAGAAGTCAGCCTCCTCAGGCCGGACGCGTCGCGACTTCATAGTGAACTTGAAGCCGAGGATCATGATTAGGTATAGCGGAATACCAAGGTAGGCGGTAATGAAATTTTTGTAGTCAAAGTTGCCGTATACGGAACTGTGCGTGAAATAGTTGAAGCCCTTGAAGATGCTGACAATGACAGCGAAGAAGAGTGCACAATAGGACCCGTAGATGCCCAGCGGCGCAACATAGACGAGGGCACTATCGGAGATATCCTGGGCTTTCCGGGCACGGATGAAGGAAATATGCGTAACGAGGATGGAAATCCACGTCAACAGGCCGAAAATGGTGGTAAGGTTGACAAAATACGTAAATACGACAGACGAAGCCGTATTAACGTTAAGGAACGCGAGGAACGCGATCAGCGATGACATGACCAATGCAGGAACAGGCACACCGCTTCTATTAGTCCAGGTGAAAATTTTGGGCGCGTTTCCTTCGACAGCAAGGGCGTAAAGAGTTCGTGTGGACGTGTAGAGATCTAGGGCGGTAGAGGTTAGTACAGCAACAAAGATTGACAACGGTTTCAGCACAGAGCAAAAACGACAAACAACGCACCTGAATTTGCCGCAGAAAGGACAAAGATGAGAATAGCGCCATTGAGAATCGCCGGCAGTGTCTTGATACCACTAAGCTGAATGGCAGCAACAAATGGACTTGCAGCGGCCGAGGTGCCAGCCTTGGCGGAGGTGGCTAACTGGGGGCTGTTGTAAGGGATAATCAAACCGAGAAGCAGGACAAGACCGACATAGAAAACAAGAATGCGGTAGAACGTCAAGCGAATAGCACGAGGAATAACCTTGCGCGGATTGGCACATTCGCCGACAGTGACGCCAACGAGCTCGGAGCCCAGAAAGGCAAACACGGCAGTGGTGAGCACGCTCCAGAACGCAAAGAAGCGGCCAGTTGCGCCCGTCGAAATGTACTCAGCAAAAGCACCTGGGTCGTCCCAATAGTGGAAGCCGGTTACCACATGGTTCGGTCCGCCGCCAGCTGCCAGAACAATGCTGAGGATCATGAGGGCGACGATCACAACGATTTTGATGCTGCTCAGCCAGAATTCCACTTCACCGAAATATTTGACGCCGAAATAGTTGATCAGGAACACAGTGACAAGGAAGACCGCAATAAAGACGCCCGGGTTGACGGTCTCGCGGCTTACCCAATATTGCAGAACAAGCGCCCCAGCCGTGAGGTTGTTGGGTGTCTGGACGGTGTACTTAAACCAGTAGTTCCATCCGAGTGCGAAGCTGAGAGCTGGGTCGACATAACGGCCGGCATACCCTGTGAAGGTTGAGGCCAGCGGAAGCCATGTTGCCATTTCGCCGATTGCAGTCAACACAATGTAGCATAGGAGGCCGACGGAGGAGTATCCGATGAATAGTGAACCAGGTCCGGCACGCTGGAGGGCAGAGCCGCTGCAAATGGTTAGCCAACGATGGAAAACGAGGGCAAGGGGACAAGGAGAAGGGGACAAGACTTACGTTCCAATAATCAAACCAGTTCCAATAGAACCACCTATGGCAATCATGGCAACGTGCCGGGCTTTGAGACCACGATGCAGATGGTGGTGGCTATCAGGCTCTGGCTCGTCGGTGTCCGCGCGGTCACCGGCTATGACACTCGTAGCTTGGAATAGTCTGCCCTCCATCTTCTTTTGATTCTCAACGTCGCCGCCCATGCCAGAAGCGGCCTCGCGAATCGAACCACTGTCAGGCGAAACCATTGAGAGTGCGTGCGTGTAAGTGGGCTTGTAGGAGCGATGTGGCAACACGAGGGGGGGCAAAAGAAGAGTGGTAAGAATGGTGAGGCTTCTGCTATCCGAAGCTGCGCTCGTCAATAGATAGTGGCAAGGTACCGTTGTAGGAAACCGCTTGCTAGTTATACACCTTGTTCCATTGCAGCCATGGCCATAAGGGAGATGCATAGAGAAGAACCAAAACACGAATAAGATAGACCAGGGCGTCGCCGTTTTCGTCTTATCTGCTCCCTATCTCGCTCTCGCGTTCTCATTTACGGCAATGTTATGTTGCCAGTGCGTTGCCATGGTGTGGTGATGTGGTCTCGTGTGCTTGACTTCATATCCTTGCTTGTGGTTCTGGTGGGCCAGTGTCTGTGAAATGCTACGATAGCCACGCCACATAAGTTGTCAGCAAAGCTAAACCGGGATTCGCCCAATCGAGTTGACCCTAACTTGAACATAGTGATTCCAAACACTAACAAGTTGTGCCAGTGGGTCGCGTGGCTGTTATCTTTTACGATAAGACCTCTCCGGAGGTGTCTTCCGGCCACGTTGTGCGCATGGCTAAGAAAGGACTATCTTCACTGATTCCGGAAAGAGAACCCGTATTCTTCAACTTGGCTCACTGGTGACATTTTTGGTGAGCCAAGCAGTGATATCCAGCCTTTGTTCTCCAATGTATCGGCTATATCGGCCAGTAAGTGACCAGCCTTGCCGCTCCTCGTGTTTCATATCTACAGAGTCAACCGTTTTACATCCATTTCTGAAATTTGTAGTATCAATCGTAATACTGTGTTTACGTGGTTCAAGAATTACATCGATGTGTTCTTACGCTCCGTATACCCTTGAGAGACGTCCCCCTGTCTTTGGATTTCGTAATTGTCTGCCGTAGATTGCCGTGAAATGGTGGCACGTGAGGAAAAAGATGTGCCAATCTAGAATTATTAGTATAATCGTATGCTGATTTGGAAGTTTTCATGCTGTGTGCCTGTCGAGGGGATTTGCCCTGCGACTAATGATTTTTGTCAGTATACCTGTGCCTGTGTTGTCATGATAAAGTTTGCTGCTTAGTCATACCGTCATTCTTTGCACACATTCTGCATTAAGTCTTCAGCAATCCAAAATATGTCCATTATTTCCAGATCCCATGTTTCACTTGCACATATGTCCTTTTCTTCATTGTCCGTTGAATATTGATAATAGAGTACCACAATTTACCAAAATGGATACAGTAGCTGCACCTACTTCAGCATATTTTGATGCTCGTATAGAACAAGGCCCACGACCACTGATTATTACGGAATACTTTGCGCAAAGCCTCTCTTGGCTTGGGTGATCACAGGCAGTCCTGACAATATCGACTTCATGTCACTTCTTCTGCAACTAGCACAAGTTCGCGGCTTCAAGCATATAGCCGTGCATCACTGTGACTACCCGGCAGTGACCAGAGACGCCAACTCCGTTGTAGAGGGCTTTGTTTTGCGACCACGGACAGTATCACAACGGCGCAAGTTGGATGACTTTGAGGGTGGGGTTTACAAGCCAGTAGCTGTGACGGCCTATTTGGGGAATTCATCTGCAAGTGAACATGACAAGAATAACACCGACAGGAACACTAGGAACAGCAATACTAATAACAACACAACAGAGCAGGACACAGTCGAGGTGGACCTGTACTTGTGGGAAGGAGACTTGTATAAGCTACCAGAGGATCCTTGGGACTTGGAATGATCCATCGCCAAACGGCTTGAGGACTGGATCGATCGACCTGTTCGATGGTATGGAGATGACGGGGGACGATGAAACGTAAAGGTAAGAGTGACCCCGGAGGTGTAATCCGACTTCGTTGTGAGCAAGATATCGACTACGCTTGGCATAGTTGTCATTGCACGTCGGCCAATATTACGGAACTGCAATCCGGTTCCACTGAAGACAAGCCGAATATTCGCTAGCCCACCCCAGTTCCCGGAACCGACATCCAAACAATACATCTCGTAGATATCGACGACTTTCAGCATCACAACAACAAACTATTACGGAAACTTCAACCTCGAGTTCATCAAAATTTCGGTACACCATCGACGGTAAGCCGGCACGCGCAACAGAACCGAACGATCATTCTGTGTTCTTCCGGTCAGACTTTGCGTCAAAGATCCAGCACCCTTTTTGGCCGAGGTTCGCCGTCACCGAGAGGATCTTCCTTCTTTGTGGACTTCACAAGGTTGAGAATGACTTCTTCAACAAAGGGGTGCAGTGCGACTACATAATCCCGAAACGCCCACCAAGTTATAATCGATCATCTATGGAAAAATCACTGTCTCAACCCACTATCAAGCAACGGATCCAAACTTTTCTTCGTTCGTCTGATATTAGACAACACGACTTCGACCTCTCTCTCTCCACGAATCTCCCTAGTTGAACTTAGCTCAGCATCCGCTTCAAAATATCACCATGGGCTCTGTCACGACGAGTAACACGGCCACCCACCTGCCTATGGTCATCGCTGGCCTCGAGGGTGCATATGCCGATGTCAACGGCATTCGCATGTTCTACATGCACGGCGGCGGTGATAAGAAGAGACCGCTCGTTCTCGTGCATGGACTCTTTCAGACAGGCATGATGTGGCGCCGCGTCGCACCTCGACTTATGCAGGACCACTACCTTATTGTCCCGGACAACCGCGGCTACGGTATGTCTGAGAAGCCGGCGGCCATGGAGCAGTTAACAAAGAAGTTGCAGGCGCGGGACTTGCACGAACTCCTCCTCTTATTGGGCGTGCAGAAGTGTGTTATGCTATCACACGACCGTGGGGCACGCATTGCCCGCACGTTTGCCATGGACTACCCCGAGATGCTCCTAGGCGTTTCGTTCATGGACATGCTCCCCACCGAGTATATCTACCAAGAGATGAGCCCAACACAAACGGGGTCACATCACTGGGATCAGCTGTTCAAACTGGCTTCGCCAATGGCGGAGGACCTGTTGGACGGTAACTCCGAAAACACAGCAACATATGTGAACAACTTTTACGACCGCTCGCCTGGCTTCATCGACATTCTGAAAAAGGATGGTGTGTACGACTACTACATGGACTGCATTCTGGCCCCGGGTGCCATGATGGCGATGCTCAACGACTACCGCGCGGCCTACTACATCGACGTGCCGCGCATTCGAGCGGCACTCGACCGCGGTGAACGTATTCCAGTGCCAGTGCAGCTGCTTTGGGGAAACAAGGGCAACGCGTCCCGTTCGCCAACAATCGAGATCTACAAGGCACGATGCTCCAACACAGTGGAGGGTGCGGAGGTGGTATCGGGGCACTACCTGGCCGAGGAAGCACCGGAGATCACACAAGATCTGTTGCTCAAATTTGTGGACAAGATGTACGCAAGAATAGATGCGTAGAATTTAAAGGGTCATGGTGATGGTGGATATTATATGTAGCTAGACTTAAGTAAAGAACAAAACAATATAGTACAATCAAAATTCAATGCGGTACATGTGCGTCGTAAGGTTCGTGCATCTCCGCAAGGTACATCACTCTTCCTTTGGCAACGTCTCGCGGAAAGCACTTGGCGAGACAGCAATCGCCTTTCCATTGCTGTCGAGTTCGAACTGGAACAAGGTCGTGCCGATACCACCGTAGGTCAGCGAGTCCACAAGCAACCAGTCTCCTTTGACAAAACCCGGTCCGGAGAAAAGAGTTGAGCTGATGGGCAGCTGGGCGCTTGGCTCGTCGGCGGGTGTCAGCAGGCGGAAGCTGGGGCGATCGCATGGTTCGGCAATTGACGGAACAAGGCGGTAGGGCCGCGGGCCGGTGTAGGTGACAAACGGGGATGCCAGAACGTCGGTGCCGTTGCTCGTCCAGTTGGCAATGACAAGACCGGAACCAGGCAGAACGCCGCCAGGGGCAGGCGTGTCGTTGGCCGTTTGGTTGACGATGAGTCGCAATGACGAGTTGCCTTGGGTGTATGTGCCAGCAAAATTGGCTGCCGCTTCGGCGGCAGCCTGGGCGTCGATGGCAGGCACAAGTGTGTAGGTGACGACGTCGGCCATGGCAGCGAGAATCTCAAAGCGCAGCTTGAGGGTGCTCGAGGCAGACAGTAGAGTGAATCCGAGGTCGTAGTCCGGCAGGAGTACGAAAAAGGCGCTGTACGCACCCGAGTCGCCCGACTTGGTGTACAGGTCGACGACCTTGTTATTGGGCAGGGTGTAGCGGTGGATCTCCCACGGCGCACCGACAGCGTACTGCAGACGGCCGGTAAAGGACACAGGCTTGAGCCAGCGGCGAGTTTCCACGGCGGACAACAGCGTGGACCGCAAGATGCCGACACCCAGGCGGGCGAGATCATTCAGGGTGGATAGGGCTCCACCGGATCCGGCGAAGACGCCCGCAGCGATGTCAAAGTAGGTGGACGGCGAGGAGGGGGCGGCAATGACGCTACGATTCCACTCGGACTGCGGCGGCGTGTCGATGCTCGAGGATGTCATGTTGAGCGGATCAAAGACGGCACTCTGCACCAGCTGTTCGTAGGTCGTGTTGGTCAGGTTGGCCAGAGCAGTGCCGAGTAGAGAGAAGCCGTTGTTGGCATAGCCGGGCGCCGTCCAGGGGTTGAACGACGGCGGGCGGTTGGCGGTGCTCTCGAGGTACAGCTCGGCAGGGCACAGCGAGTCACCGCTGCCACCACTTGCGGACTCGGACGAGTTGGAGTTGCCAAGCAGGTAGCTAGCGCACGGCGGGTTCTGGAGGGGGTCGCTGAAGTTGACGGGCGGGAAGCCCATGGGCTCGGTCTCGACCTGACCCAGGACGTTCAGCAGCTCCAGATCGTTGAGGCTGGGGAAAGGGTCGCGTGGCACGCCGCTGATCTGTGCAGCCAGGCTGCGCAGCGTCACCGCTGTCCAGTCGACGGCGAAGGGGCCACCCGGATGTGACTTCTCGTACGACAACAGAACGGGGAAGATGTCGGACAGCGGCCGGTCCCAGTCCTTGTGCGGCAGCTTGACGAGCCCAGAGAGCGTGGTGAGGACCTTGGTGACACTGGCGACACGGTAGATGCTGTCGGCGTCGACGGCGTTGGTGCCGTTGCCAGCGAAGGCGATTTCGGGCCCCGTGTAGTGATGCTGGAGGACTTTGGGAGCGGCGTCGTCGTGCAGCGAGAAGACGCCGAGGGAGAAGGTGAGGTTGCTGATGCCAGCAATGTACTCAGGGGTGGACAGGCTCAGGTTGCCGTAGGCGTCGTTCAAAATGTACTCTTGCAGTGTTTCTGTGATGTTGGCAAAAGCCTTGCGGACGCGGCTGGAGTTGCTGGTCAGGTCCTTCGGCACGGGCCAGCTGCCCGTGGCAAAGTCGGCCAGCACGGCCGGTGCAAGGCACGACGAGGTCAGGGCGATGGCGTGGAGGAGTTTCATGGCGGATAATGTGATGAGTGTGAAGACTGTGGCTTGAGGTTGTTCTTCATCTTGTTTGCCAATTTGCATATCGAGGTTGAGGCCATCTTTTATATGCGCCGGTCGTGCCACAATTGGAGCTGCGTCGACGTGTGTTCTGTATGTGTATGTTGTCTCGGTTGTGTTCCACAACAAAAGCACTCGATGTTCAATCCAGGCACCAGATCGGGCACAATGGCGCGCGTTGTAGTCTGCCAAGGCTGAGCAGCCTGTTTACTGCCGTGTGTTTCTTGGACGTTAGTTGTGGCAGTGGTGCGGATATCACTTTTGTGGGGATCGGCTGGCACTAGTCCGGATTAGGACGGATGGACCGCTCGGCGGTGCACTGGTGCAGCGCCAGAACGACGTCACAGACATTGCGGCACAACGCCCGAGCCGGGCAGCCGGGTAGAGGAAAGGCAGACATGAACAAAGAAGATAGCAGAGCGAAATGGCAAGAAAGGTGCCGGAGTGCCTCATTTCCCCCGGAATACAATACGAGTTGGGAATAGCCTCCCATGCCGTGCTTGGATCCTTCCAACGATCGGCCACTACATCAAGGACGGCAATGCACTATGACGAGATGCTACATCGCACAGCCGTCAGGAGCGGCTGGTGCTTACGACGTATCTTACAACGGGACCTAGAGACGCACCTGCCAGCAGCCGTTTCAGCCTAGTAAGGCCCAGCGAAGTTGTCGTCCGTACTCGTCCCTGGAAATAACCTTAATCCGACGGCGCCACTGACGCCGCCCTGGCGCTGGGAAACTGGGCCCCTTGTGGTCGCCTAATCCAGTACCCCTCTCCCGTCATAATCTCTCCGACCAGTAGTGCCCTGTCGCGCCACGCACACCCGCCCACCGACTTTCTTGCCCGACCTTGGCATAGCCCACCTACCAGCTTGCCTGACCCATTAATTACGTCGTCCAACTCAATCCAGTCGGTCCTCAAAAAGAGCTCCTTTCCGGAACGGGTTCAATGCAGCGCTCGTGTTAGGAACGACCTTTACGCCACCACAATAGCCAACAACAACAAGGGACAAGGACAGCCCACCTCGCCTCGCTTGCCAACCAGCAACCGAGAACCCAACGACTTGACCAGTAAGAGATTGCCATGCCGGGCGTGCCGTCCAGCCGTGGCTGCGATGCCTGCCGCCGACAGAAGAAAAAGGTAGGCGGATACCTTTGCAACATGGCGCAATGACGGACTCTTCTCTGCCTCCGTCGTCTCTCCCTTCCAGTCATCTTCTGCTGTTCTTTTCTGACTGTCTGTGCAGTGTGACCAACAAAAGCCGGCCTGTGGCCGCTGTGCACGTTTGCAGATCGAGTGCGCCGGCAGCGGCCAGCAGCGCTACAAGTTCCACAACAACACATTAACGCAACCGCCGGCACGCAGGCGATCGCCTGGGTCGTCGTCGTCCTCGCACGGGTCGCCTACCTCACAAGGACTGACTTCACGGCCTGTCTTGCTCCCACCCCTTGGAGGAAGCGCGCAGGGCGCCGTCATTAGCCGTCTCGTGTCGGCCCTCGAGGTCAGCGATCCACGCTTCGATCTGTCTGTGTACGGCTCTTTCTTACGGGACGTTCCCCAACGCCTCGGCAGCAGCCCGGCCCTCGATGCCGCCGCTGCAGCACTGGCTTCCAGTCTGCCGCTCGTGCTGCGCCAAACGGGCACAAATGACTACGACAAGGCACTGCAGCCCGTGCACCGTGCCACGGTGCCCATGCTGCAGGACTACGGCCGCGCGCTGCAGTCTCTGCGAGCTGCCCTCTGCGATCCTGTTGCCATCACGTCACCCAACACGCTGTGCGCTCTGTACCTGGTCGTCGTCACCCAAGGCTGGCTGCAGAACGAAGGCGGCCACTTGCCGAGCCACGGCGAGGCCGTGGCCATGATCCTGCGCTCGATCAAGAGCCGACAGCCGTCCTGGGGCACCTTCGAGAAGAACATCATGTCGACATTGTGCTTTCTGGTGATCATGGAGAGCTTCCTCAACCCGCGCATCCAGCTCGACGACGACCTATGGCAGATGCCTGAGCCAAACGGCCCGCCCAGCCCAAGTGACGAGCCCGTCAACATCGAGAGTCTCGGAAATCACTTCCTCGCACGCGTTGTCAAGCTTCTTCGAGATCCGGAGACCTACCAGTTGGAGCTCGTGGACGCGTATCACCGCGTGCGCATCGACCGAACGAAAATGGCCAACTTGCTAGCCTCGCTGCCTGTCGCTCCATCACCGGATGGCCGGGGTGCAACCCCTGTCTCCGAGGCTTTGTGTCGAATCCAGCTGCGGTGGCAGACGGCCTATGCCATGCTCACACTCGTGGCCATGCGCATTGGCTCGGTCCTGTCAGCGGCGGTCCCTCTCCCGGAGAATATGGACGCCTTTGTCATGCTGGACTTGGCGGGCGATTTCCATGCATACAGCGACGACATTGTCGATGTCGCTGGACAGGCTCTTCAGTACTACCCGCTTGGCTCCAGTTTCATGCCACTGTGTCTTCTGGCCGCATATTCAGCGCTGGCCTTCACAGGCAGCGACACCAACCAACGCACACGCATCCTTCGTCTCTTCTCCGAGTACCGGCCCGGCTCCAATTTGGACAGAGAGCTGACCGACATCGCCAAGGCCCTTCAGCTTCACAACGCACCTACCAAGATCCCTGCTACTCAGCCGCCGGCCGTTGCATACGCCAACGGAGACTTGGACGACGCGCTGACTCAGTCAGACATGTGCACCATTCTTTGAGGTGGAGGGGAAGCGTTTGTGGTATATTGTTTTCTTCATTTGTAACTATTATGATTTTATTAGATATCCCAGAATGGTCACCATAGGGTGCCGAGTCTCGACTAGAATTTTCTGCAAATGCAGGAACATGAGAGGTATCAAAAGAAAGGATACAGAGCAAAATAAACAAGCAGGGTCTTAAAGACAGACGCAAACAGAAAGACGAAAAGCAAAGCTGAAAGCTGGCCGTCGTGCAACACCGTCCATCAATCGGCTCGCACGTTGATCACCACCTTTCCGCGAGCCCTCTTCGTAGCAATGCGTTCATACGAGGCCAGCAGGTCTTTCATGTCAAAGACCGAGTCCACCGGCACCTTGAGCTTGCCCTCTCCCAGCAGCTGTGCCAGGTACACGGCATCGTCGCGCAGTGGCGGTGAGCTGAAGAAGATGTAGCGACGCGGTACGCCGCCCAGCCAGGTTGGCAAAAGCATGTTCGACAGCAGATTCCAAACAGTGGCGCCGAGACCTTCCACCGCGCCAATGTTCAGAACAGCCCCTTTCGCCTTGAGGAAGCCAGGCGAGCCAACAAAGAGGTCCTGGGTACCGATACAGTCCATAACAAAATCAAAAGGCGTGGCGCCATATGTTTCTTTGAGGAACGCAGGCAATGTGCCGGTGTGCGCCCGGTAGTCGACAAAATCGTCAGCACCTAAGCCACGGACCATGTCCTCGTTGCTGCCGCTGGCAATGCCGACAACGTGCGCTCCACGCAGCTTGCACAGCTGCACCAGAACAGAGCCGACTGATCCACTAGCACCGTTCACAAGAACGCGCTGGCCCTGCTTCAGGCCGCTCTTGCGCAGCAGCTTGAGGGCGGTGCACCCAGCCCCGACCACTCCCGACGCCTGCGCAAAGTCGACCGACTTGGGCAACGGTGCCACTTGTGTGCCAGGGATACGGACGTACTCGGCCAGCACACCATAGCCCCGGACCATGGCAGGGATCGTCTGGAATGCGATGACTCGCGTGCCGACGTCGCGCACCTCAGGCAACGCGCCGCTGCCGGCAGCGACCACTTCGCCAGAAAACTCAAGCTCAGGGATCCAGGTGCTGGCGCCCAGCAGAGGAACCGAGGGAATGGCATTGAGGAAAAACGCGCTGTTGAACTGCAGTGCAACGTGCGACACACGGATCACGACATCGGACGACGACGACCCAGCGGGGTTGCTGGGGGAAGGGATGTCAGCCGCTAGCTGCAACGTCTTGCTGGGCTGACCGCGCTGCGTTCGCACCCATGCGCGCATCCTGGGCGGCAGCGCGGGTGCTGACGCTGACATTGTGGGTGCCGGTGGGAGTGCCTGTCAGCAGTGTATCGGCGATCGTTAGTTGGCAGACAGGACTAAAACTAGGGAGCTGCTGTCGGGTCGCACGTATGTCGAAAATGGCTGAGACCAGGACGATGCAGAAAAAGGAGACAGAAACGACGAACGGCGCAAAAGAAAACGAGAGGGAAACTGGGGAATTTGCTATTTTGACCAGCTGGGCATGGCTACGTTTTATTATGAACGGACGCAAGAAAGTCTCCGAGGAAAGTAATTTAAGACTGGAAAATCTGTAAACCCCCCGCGGAACCAACCAGCGCCGTCTTCACGAGCCCTTCCAGTGCATTGATCCCCTGACAGGACAGTTCAGTCTACAAGCGCTTGGCCTGATAGGCCCTGGACGTGCACACAGTGCATTAAATTACTTGACAAAACTGCTTGGCCCATCATATGATTTCTACAACGCGGCCTCGTTAATTTGTAAGATACGACAGTTTACTGCCATAATTTATGGCGGTTATGTCTTTCACTAGCTATTGTCAGCCTGTTTGAACTACATACAGGTCGCCACCAGCTTGCTTTTAGTGACAGCGTGGTCGTATTTTGAGGGCGGCCAATTTACTCTCCGCGGCGCAGGCAGGCACGACCACGTTGCGTAGCTCTTGAGTGCATCTCCCGTCGCGGCATCGATCACATGTATGTCGTATGTAAGGTTCTTTGAATTTGATCATCCTTTTTCCGCACACGGTGGTTCACTGTTGTTAGTGGAAGACATAATCCGGGGCGATTGGACAACATAATAAGATACTATTGCTGAAGGGGACATGTCAAGTCATTGTTTCCTTCTCGTCCTGTTATTCGTTGATAATCCATTCACGTAGAGTACGGTCATTATTATTAAAAACAAAGAATGAAAAAGACAGCTGTGATGTTTTCTACTTTTTTTGGAGATATTATTTACACGTTTCTTTGTTTTCAATTTTTTTTTTTAAAAGAAAAATCCCATTTAAATAAAAATATACTTGACGATGGATGTAAAAGATTAAAATAAAATAAAATAAGTACGTATTCAACAGCATCCGGACGCATACAACAACAATGGTTGGATGCTCAATTCAAGAGCACCATGATTTAAACATTGACACATTACCAACTCCATACATTTCCGAACCGCAACATCACCCGTCCTACCGGCAAGGGAATACCGGCAAAAATTGACTTTCGACTCCATCACCTGGCATGCATCTCGGGACAGCACCAAGTAAACAGAATCATGGCTTGTATTCAAATCGTGAGATTCATTGCTATAGCACGGCATCCACACCATCAAACATAGGAGAGAAGAGAAGGAAAGTAAAGACAAAAAGAGAAGGAAAACAATCGTTACTGGCGGCAGACACTAGCCACTGGCCAGCCCATCTACTTCAACAGCTTCCACGACGCCGTTTCATTTAGGACACGCGAGTACCATTGATGCAGCTCGTCGATCCACGGCGGCATGGGGCCCTTGTTGCCAGCAATCTTGCCCTCGCTCGAGAAGAAGACGCTTTTGACGCTCAGCTCGACCTGCTCGTTGGCCTTGTCGACGGTGGCGCTGATGACAAAGAGGCCGTCCGAGGGGCGCAGGCCTCTTGTGCGCGGTGTATCGCCGGCGCGCACGGTGATAGAGGTAGGGGTCTTCTCAAGGACTTCGAAGTGGTCGGTGATCAGTGTGCCCTTGTCGTAGGTGCTGGTCGAGAGCTCCTCAGTGTCCCAGAGCTGGCTGGCGGTCTCGGGGCCGCGGTACTTGTACTCGAGGTACTTGCGTTGTATGGCGTAGCCTTGTGGGTGGACAAGAAGGTTAGCAAAGAAAGACCAAAGAAGAAAAGCACAGAGACGCAAAGAAGAAGAAACAAAGAAAGGGAGAGACGCACCCCATCCACCCCAGACGCCGCGGCAGAACTCGAGGGCCAGGTCGCCGTCCTTTTTCAGCAACTCAGGACGGATTTTGCTGATAGGCACCCGCTTGATGCAGATGTCTTGTGTCACGGGGTTGCGCGCCGGGTTCTGCTTCTTGTAGACGCTGGACGTCCAGACAGGGTCCGCCGCGGCGAGGGGAGAGATAACCGGGTTGCGGGCGGCCAGGTAGGCGGCGGCCGTCGACGTGCCGAGCAGGCCCGTGAAGACCGTCGTGCGTACGAGGCCCATGGTGTGGTGTGCGGTGTGCGATGTGTGGTCTATAGTATGTGGAGGATCGTGTGTCGAGTGAGCGAGGTGTCGGTCCTGGCCGAGAGGCGTGCGTCTTGGTGCGTGTGGTGCGTCGTGTGGCGGGGAAACCAGAAACGTCAGATTGGTTGGCGAGCGGCAAAGGGTCCAAGGAGGCCAAAAAAGGCGCGTGGTATCATGTTGCCGTTTTCGGCGCTAGTCCACAACGGGAAGCGTCACGTATGGCATGGCAGTGGTGCCGCCAAATTGCGGCGAGCGGGGCCCCTGAGTTTCGGGCACATGGCAATTGGAGGGGCAAACTGCAACAACAACAGCACAATGCGACAAGCAAAATTCAAGACGGCCGGGAAATGATGAAATTGTTGAAGGAAAATATTGGAGATGACAAAATACATCAAAATAAATACAACGGTTATCGCCTTGTCATATGTGACACGACCAGATCGCCCGCCCGCCTACTGACACTACGTCTCCTCTGCCGGCTGTTCCTCAACCTTCACCAATGGAGTCTGTGCATCGTCAACGCCCTGGGCCACATCCACCCACACATACAAGACCAGGGACACCAAAATGAGGAACAGGTTGGGTAGCATGGGATAGCGCAGGTTGTGCGTGCTGTTCTGGATGACGCCCTGCACGAGTGGGTTGATCCAACCCGTGACCAAGTCCAGTGTGATCTCGAGGCCAAAGAACAGCGCCTCGCTGCCGGCGGGTATGAAGCAGGCAAAGAGCATGCGATTGTACGCACGCAAGGCACTGCTGGTACTCATGAAAAGGAACTGAGCAATCCAGAACTCGGGAACATGCTTGTAGCCAATGGGCACGCGGATGCTGATGCCGAGGCAGCCCCAGAACACGCACAGCACCTGGACAGCAAAGAAGCCATACGCCCAAATTTTGACTGCATTGCCGAGGCGTCCATCTGCCCTAGTAGTGGGTAGAAAACGGGGGAAGGCCAACATCCACGACAGTGAGCCAATGCATGCGAAGATGACTGATGTAAACGAATATACAGTGTAGACACTGCTTCCAGAGGCGAGTCCTGCCGTTTCGAGAAACAATGGGCTGAGCAACCCAGCAAAGTTTCCTGAGCCAGTATTCCACAAGATCCAGCCGACACATAGTTTGAATGCTTGGGGATACCTTGGGACGGCCCGGATCAGGGACAGCCAGTTGCGGGCTGGTAGCAGAAATAAGCTCTGGTGTTTTGGGCGTGGCTTGCCGGGAACATTTGGGAGAAGGATGTGGCCAACGACAGCGACTAGAACTGTAGACGAGCAAAGATAATCAGCATAAGAATAGATGGAGCGGAATTCCAGCGACTTTGTAGATATAAGATGCCACAAGGGACGTGGCCAGGAATTGTTTTGAAAACCAACTCTGCCCACTTACTCGTTATGGATCCTGCAAGAGTTATGGCAAGAAAATAACTGCGAACGGTCAGCGTCTAGTACGAAAATGTAGTGTCTGTCAGAGCTCCCTGAACAACATACCTTTGATAGCCAGCGGTAATGTAGCTGCCTCTCGTGTACACGAGGATAACGCCGATCAGAAGTGCAACAAGTCCACCGACATTGCCAGCAATCAAGCCCAGCACGCTCACCCTGCTGCCTTTCACCCATGCTCGTGGACTGAGTCCTCTGTCATGGCCACTCTCGGCTGACGCCAACTGAGAAAGCCCGACCGATCGCATGAACATGGGCACATAGGAGCCCTCGATCACCGTGTACACGCCCTGGAGTGTGCTCAAAGCACAGTATAGACCAGATAGAGCGGTCAAATTGCTGTAAGATTGTTGAACAAGACCAGCAAACGGCAGGGCCAAAGCACCAAAGACGTAGATGGAACCCATGAGCATTGGCTTCCGGTAGTGGGCGTAGTCGGCAGCACCAGCCACGATGATGGATACGACGCCCTCGAGGGCACGACCAATGGCACGAAGATAAAGTCTGCGAGGTTGGTTAGACAGAAGCTTTGTGTGATGGTGGGACTGCAGGATGATGCACGACGACTTGGGCGCAAAGACATACAGGTAGCTTAGGTAGTCGATCTCTCGACTCCCAAACCGAACAACGCACGAAATCGTTCCCCGTGTGGCACAAGCCTTGTCGGAACCTGGCACATTGCCAACGGCATTGGCAGTCGACTGGATGCAAGCACCAACGTAGTTGAAGACCATGGAGCTTGTTGGGCCCGTCGAAAAGCAGAGAACCAACCAACCCCAGAGCGCTCGCCGAGTGCTCAGTGGTGCAACATGGACGGCGTGTGTATCACCCGCCCCGGAGTTGTTGGCGATGGCAGTCAAATACCCTTGTGTCATACTTCCATAGTCTTCAACAGAGTTTGTTTGAGACAGAGGAGCATTTTTGCTGGCGGTCTTGTCAAACATGTCGATTTTATTTGATTCAATGGTAGAATTGTAGTGCCAAATAAAGAATTAAGGCTTGAAAATTAACAAGGAGGAGTCCATATAGATATTTATAAAAGTTAATTCCGTCCATCTTTTTCAAACACCATATCAAATTTGCTAGCCGGCCATTGCGCTGGGCTCATTTAACACTTGACCGCTCAGGCCACAGCTGTGTCATCATCCTTTGTAGCGGTAATCTGGTTATATCTTGACCAATTTTAATTGAGAGACATGATTCCAGTCCACACGGACAACGGTTAGTCGCGCGAGGTCCGCCAAGATAGCTGCCAGCGCTCGCATATTCACATCCTGTCGTTTCCCCGGCCCCGGGGCCGGGGCCCACCAAAATGGCAGCTCCAAAAATATCGTGCTCAATCGTGCTCAACCCAGAACCGGATGTCACATTTCCCCTCATCATTTGTAGACAAAACCACCCCTCAGGGCCGTTTCTTGCTCCGCACTGGTCTGTACGGCGGTAAAAAAATCGTCCAGAAACCTCCAGCGAATTTTCTCATCCAGCCTTTCTAATTTCATATCACTCAATGTGCCACGAGGAAAGAACGCGAACCCGTTGCCAACCTCGCGCGGTGCACTGCTGTGTGTGGTGACATCGAGTACATCCTCTGCCGCATCAAACTCCTGCATACTGTAAATGGACTGCTCGACTGAGCCATAGTCGTGAAGAAGGCTTGATTTATCAATGGCGCACATGTTTAAAACATCTAGCCTCCATCTCCGTAGCTTCCTGGGATGCGGTGTCCAAATCATGTAAATGTGGTTTTACGTTCGAGCACCGGGGAACAGCTTCGTTACTAACAAATAATGGGTTGTACCTATCATCGGCGTGACTCGTATGCTGGTATACATCCTCGGCCTCGAAGGGCGGATATGGACGAGCGTCTATCATGCATTACAGACCTGCAGATATTAGACGTACAGGCTGTGACAGCGCCGTTGTCAGAGTACCCAATGTGCATATGGCTGTGAAGCACTTACAGGTTCCACTGTTAATTAACGTTCGTCGACTGTTATATCAACTTTAGAACTTCGTAAAATGAATGTGCTTTTAAACTACAATCAACTAGATGAAGGCCTCTACCTTGGCGACAAAGGGATGAAAGTTTATAAATGAGTGAATGTCCTGAAGCCGTGGGGCAAAATTAGATCCTAGCCAACAGATGACATCGGTCGGCTACTCAAATTAGTTATGCCTTTCCTGACGAGTTTAGGTGCTCAAGCAACCGAGCAAGCTTCAGCTGTGACGGATGGGAGCACGAAATCTGCTTAGCGAGCTCGATGCACAGGTTTACAAATATTTCGACTTGCATCCCCTCGGATCTTTTGATTGGCAAAGGATCTAGGACTAACGTACAAGCCGTGCTCAAAGTCGCTTTTGAGTCAGGCCACAGGAAGTCACGGAGGATGTCAAATGCCGGTCGGTCGATGTCATCCGGTCCAAGGAACTCCTTCACAAGGAAGCGAAAAGTTTCCATTGTGTATAAGTTCGATAGGGAAGATAGGTAGATTTTTGTGTCAAAAGTTTTGATTTTTTGTAGGTCAAAACGAAAGTAAAATCCTTGTGACCATATCAGCATTCGGGTCCGCCAGGTAAGACGGCCAAGATATTCTTATAAGGAAAGCGGCGTCGACGGTTGTTTGTACCGTAAACATATTGAAAGTGTTTTGAGGGGGTGGAAACTAGCCCTCGTTCGTATTCGTTTGCTATTTTGACCTGGACGTACTTTTAGATGGAGCGCAGAGAGAAACAAAATAAAAAACAAAGTCAAATTGCAGAGAAATGAAGTGTAAAGGAGGTCTGTGGCGGGAGGCCAGGGACTCACAAACACAATAATTCGATTTTCCGGATCTGTTCTGCTAGTACCACCCGTGCACACATTTTTTTGCGTAGACAATGTCTTTCTTGTTAGCCGCTGGCTTATCCAGGTCACGTCAACACGCAATACTGTCCTCGGATTTCTAGATTTGAAAGCACGTAATGCGTATCACAAAAGTGGAAAATTCTATTTGGTGTTCATTGCTTGTTCTGCTGTTGCCATGATCTTGGTTTATCCTCCCAGCCGGATGCGAGCATCCCGAACAACAAATAACGAAAGGCTTTTATTCTCAATGTCACCATCCTCAAAGACTTCCAAAGTGTCTCTCCAGCAAGAGAGTGAGAATTTGATGTTACCGCCTTGATCAATATCGCCAAGGCCACGGAAGCGGACAAGTAGACCATCACCGAGGCACTCAACGAAAAAAGAAGTTGGCCATCGTACACAATCAGGCACCCTAAGGGGAGTCTGGTATAAAAAATTATTGTTGACTGCTATCACCGGCTCGTTCTATCTCCGACTAATCTATGACCTACTTCCGTACACTCGCTTCCACATTATCACTCAAAGAGCCTTGGCCCATCCAAGAGCCACCTCGGGATCCAATCTCTGAGTGTAGTCAGGCTCAACAAACGCATTGCGAACAATTCCATCCTTGTCAACCAACAGCGTAGTTGGCACAGGAACCTCAAAAAAGTCGTTGCCAGTACGTGCGGGCAGATTGTGACCAAATTTTTCAAAAACAGGACGAAGCGTATCAGGCTGCTTCCAGACAATACCGAGCTTGTGCGCAAACCCGTTGTCGACGTCAGAGAGCACAGGGAACTTTAGCTCGAGCTTCTCAGTAGTCGTCAAAGACGTATCGGGTAGTTCAGGCGAGATGGCAACAAGAGTAACACCCTGTGCCGCAAACTCATCGATGCGAGCTTGCAAGTGGTGAAGAGCAATGTTGCAGAAGGGGCACCATGAGCCACGGTAGAAAGTGATCCTAGAGAATATGTCAGCAACAGGCACAAATTTTTCATCGCGTCTAAGATAAAAGGAGAGAAAAACGACGGGACGTACAGGAGAGATCCTTTGGACAGAAGGTCCTTCGATGACACCGTCTTTCCAAGCGCATCTTTGAGCTTGAATTCGGGCAGTGCCTGTCCTTCCTGGATGGCGGCGCTGCGGTCAAATGTGGCAATGATGGACTCCCGTGCGGCATTGATGGGTACCTTGGCGGCGTCGGGCGCGTTCTTTTGGAAGCCAGCCAGGGTGGCGGAAAGTTCTTCTGTGATGCTAGGCATGTTTGTAGTGATTCTGCTGGAGAAATACGTGGTTGAATGTGGTGTATTGGGCGTAGAAAGAAGCTGGGTTCTGAGGATTGGAAGGGGCTGTTGGTGATCTGGACGAGGAAAAAAAGAACTTAGATGTCTAAACACGATACCGACATTTATATAAAGAATTGGACTGAGAATATCGTGTAGGTAGAAACATACGGAAGCTGCGGCGCAGAAACTTGCTCCATATTTGCTGCTATTTGCAAGCGCGCTCATTGTGTAAGTGTAAGCCATCTGGGCCGAGCCGCTGCTTCGTGCGAAAATAGCACAAGCGGCCCACCGGCTGTACTCTGGCGGAGATACATACACATGCCAAGGTTACCCCCAAGATTTAGGTTATCCCCGCTAGATCTGGTCTGCACTTCTGGTCCGGCTGTCGGACTTTTCGCACGAATTCGGACGAACTCGACCGATCCGCCAGCCTAGGCCGAATAAAGGGGCACAAGATTTGTGCCTGCAATAGCGGGCAAGAACGAACAATTTCGTCTCCCCACAACACCATCTCTCATTGACCAGAAGCACGACGTACACAGTTGCCGCATAACGTCAGACGGTAGATTTCCCGAACCAAACAATACGTCGACCGTCATATCTTTCTTTTTCTGTTCTTTCTTTCTCACTTCTTGCGGAAAACGCCCGCCGCACGACCATGGACCCCGACTCGGACCACACCGCTCCACCGAAACGCATGCGCTTGGGTACGCGCAGCTGCACCGAATGCCGCCGCCGAAAGGTCCGCTGTGTTTTTCAAGAAGCGAGCTCAGCATGCACTGCGTGCACACTGCATGGTGTTCCGTGCCAAGCCCAACAACCCGCCGCCGAGCCTGGGCCTAAGCCAACGTACGGCAACTCTTTGTCTGCGCAGAATGGAGGACAGGGTACCTCGCTGGCCCTTCTGAGGAAGCTAGATGAGATGGAATACATGATCAAACAGATCCGAGGGAGTGGTGCACTGGCCGGCACATCCGATGCCACCGTTGGTTCCATGTCGCTGTCGTCCGGCGCATCCGACGAACTCGAAGAAGCAGAGCGAAGGCGTCTCCTCTCGACAGCAGCCACGACCCCTTCGCCGTCCAACTCAGGCAATGTTGCAAGTGGGACCAACGTAACCCGCCACAGTGTCACAGATGCCCTTGAGTCGTTTGGCAACACGCCTCTGGTGTCGCTGTTCCGGGATGCCTTGCATTTGCCCGACAGTCACGGAAGCTTGCTCGGAGTTCCCCAGTCCACATCTCCTGCCTTGCCCTCCAACGCACCCGCATTATTCCGGCAGCCTGCCGTATCAGGCTTCTCATCAAACATACTGTTGACCGACGCCTGCTTGCGTGCAGTCCTAGAGGCCACGAGCATGTGCTTCGCAGTCTTCCCACCCTGCTCCCTCTTCAAGCCGCCATCAACAACGACACATGCGCCAACAGTCACACCTCCACTACTAAACGGGTCAGATGCAGCAACCATATCGGATGACGTCCGTGCCGCTTTATGGTCTGACAGCTCCGACGCCGCTGCCAAGGCCCTGCTCTGGACAGCACTCTCTTTGTTCGAGCTGCCTCGGTCTTGGGCTGGCCAGTACGCCGAGCTCGCCGACACACAGTCCCTAATTGATATCTACCGGCGCCAAGCCGCCCGAATGCTCTCCGCTTCGTCCGAGAGTGGTGCCTGCACACGCCACGGCGTGGAGGCCCGGTGTCTCCAGGTAAAGCTGAACGTGGATCTTGGCTTTCCTCGCAAGGCATGGCTTACCGCCCGGAAAGCCGTCAGCGACTGTCTCCTTCTTGGCTACCACCGCGCTGCTCGCCAAGATAAACCTCATGAACAGAGTCTGTGGCATATTGCCTTGCACACAGAGAGAGAAACGTCCATGATCCTCGGCATGCCGTCCTCGATTTCCAACCACACAAAATGCCTTCTTCCGATATTGCCAACAGATGAGCAAAAAATCACGCCAACTTTCCGTCTTTTGCACGAGATGATGGTCCTTCTGGGTCCCGTCACAGACCACTACCAGATCATCATGTCTCCTCCACCACCAGGCGTGGTCATCACTGACAATCTCGGCCCAAACTACCCAAAAGCTTTTGAGCTGGACCAGGCATGGGAGTCTTGTCGGCAAATCATGCCCTCCGACTTTTGGCAAGAAGACAACGCATCGTCGGCCATCTGCGAGTTGCGTCCCGTCGAGTTGTATATACGACAAACCACCAAGGTCCGCTATTTCATCATTGGTCGTCACATCCATCTTCCCTACGCACTCAAGACAAACCAAGATCGGCGATATGCGTACAGTCGGACTGCCTGCCTCGAAGCGTCACGCGAAATCATCGCTGCGTACCAAACGCTGCGGAACCGTGGAAATGCAGAGTGGTCACCGTGTGGAATGCTTGATTTTGAAAGCTTCTCTGCCGCCATGGTGCTTGCTTTGGCCATGCTCCAGGACTCTGCCTCAGACCCCACACAGCACTCTCACCAACGAAGCCGCCAGGAAGACGACGACTACGCTCTACTCGTCGAACTATCTCTCACATTCCGAAAAGCACATCTTCTCAAGGGCAGCTGCACCGTGGCCCAGCGTGCCGCCGATGTGATGGATATCATTCTTCCAATTCTCCAGGGACGCTACAGGCGGTCTGCCAAGGTAGGGTCTGCGGCGGGTACCGCAACGGCCGACCATGACATCAACATCCCGTTCTTTGGACGATTGCGTGTTACATTCCCTCGCATGGAACCTGGTCAGTCGTCGAACCAGTCCCTGTCGTCGCCGTCCATGCCAGAAACACAGGCCTCCGATGATATGGACATGTCATATGCGACACAGACTGCACAAATGCGTCTTTCCGACGCGCCGCTTACACCTCCGACAATTGAGTTTGGCGTGCCGTTCTGTAACCACGACTTCCATTATAATTTCGATTTCGATTTGGAATTGAATGCAGATTGGATGAATAGCGTGGACATGGGAATATACGACTGGACAACAATGTTGGCTCCAGGACCACATGAGATTGGGAGGTAGGCCACGCGAGGACGCCTCGGATCGGGTCGCCAACAATATTTTGCAGCCATGATTGGCCTTACGATACCAGCTGTAGGTTACTTCAAGTTATGGAGAAAATTATCATTGTAGCGACAACGCCATTGCCTTATTGTCCTCTCGTCGTCTTTGTCAAATCGTATGAATAACACCGCTTATACTTCAATTGCAATGACGTCCAGCACTAGCTAAGCGAGTTGACAGCCGAGACCGGCTTTCCGGCGGTGAACAGAGCCGAAATATTGTCCATGACCTCATGATAGGCATTCTTCCAGGCAACATCTGTCCGTGGCCCAATATGAGGCTGCACAATACACTTCTCGCTCCCTCGGAAAAAAGGACTGCCGGCAACCAGTTAGTGGAATGTCTTATGTAGGGGGCGAACAAAACACTGTCGTACGTTCTTTGCGTGGGTCCGCAGCCAATTATCCAGCTGGCGAGATCCAAGCAGAGCCTCGCACGTAGTGATCCATGTATTTGACCTGCGGTAGAATGGCCGGTACCAGCTGCACGGCTGTCGCGCCATACCCAACAACCGCAACTCGCTAGTCGGTCAAGTTGACTGACTTGTTCCACGCAACCGGGTGAATCAAGTCACCCAGGCCGTTAAAAGCAGGCCAAGCTCACCACTTGTTGAGATTGCCCGTCGCTTTGACAAAAACGTCGCAGTAGTCGGAAAATTCCTAGTCACGTCAGCGCATATGCTCCACGTGCATTGCACCCAAGATGTTGTCCTACTGACCAGATTATCTGACATGCGGACGACGCGAATTTCCCACTGGCTCTGCTCCTCATGCCATGTGGCAGACTTGAACATATGGCCAAACTGAATATACTGATTCACATTGTACTTTTCCGCGACGTTGTGGAAGTAGTTGAGGATTTCATTTCCGGGTGAAAAGAAACTTGTCCAATGCGGGTTGTTCTCAAATGTGTATTGAAAAGCATGCGACGGAACATCTGCACCGTTAGTTCCTATGAGTCACATCACGTAGGAGACCACGATTTGGGGAGTCCCATTGAAGTACAACATACCGCAAGTCACCCCGGGATACCTTACGGCATTGTTAACAAAAGTTTGCAAAACGTCACAGTACTCTCATTGAACTTACTTGTTCTCATACCACACCCCGCCGACGTTATCATTTTTCTCATAGATTGTCAACGAAAGACTTGAAATGCGCTGCGGGAAACGAATGCCGCAGAGGACTCCTGATATTCCAGCATCAATTGCAGATGACCCTAATAGGCCTTGCGTAGTTGACGGCAGCGTCGTGCGGCTTCGCCTATGCAGATGGTCCATCCATGGCTGCTAGCTATGTGTCGTGTTGCGTGAAGCTTGATACGTCTCATTGTTGGATTTCAAGATGTTCAAGTATATTATCTGAAAATACGAACGCGTCCTATCCTTTCTATCGTATCATCAACTTATTGCATACGCACGAATAGAGACAAGTGATATCAAGGAACATCCGTTCCTCATACGATATGCGATGGTAGACAGCCAATGATAACCTTAAAACTAAATAACGCCGGCTGTCTAATGAAGGAAATGGAAAGTTCCGACTATGATTGGTTTATCGGGACTTCCCGAGGGCGGACTGAAGTAAGATACACAACTCTCTACGCTTATCTACGGCTATGTGACACGGGTATATCCGCAAATATTGCTCATGGGGAGGATAATTATCCGCGTCCTGTATTGTTACGCGTTCGAAAGCGAACGCACCGTAGGCTTCATGATATCTAGCAGCACCTTGTCCTGGTGTCCGGTGCTTATACAGTCAAAAGAGTAGTGATAGGTAATAAATGTATATTATCTTAACCAGTATTCACTACTCTTACTGCTAGTGATAATACAGGATAATCTTCATATAAATATTTATTTAATCCCTCTCCCCTTGCACCGCCGCTCTTTCAGTTTTTGTAAGTACCAACCACATTAGTAATAGTGCCGTCCTCGGCGACACTGATCTGTTTTTTTTCCAAGCTGGCCTTGACAGGGTTCTTGGACTGGAAAAGACCCTCGATCTCCTCCAGATTCCAGCCGCGGGTCTCGATAAAGAAGAAGTAAATAATAACAATACCAAACGCGTCCCAGATTACGTATAGCAGGTAGTACTTCCAACCGGAGTTAGCAATAGCAATGGGGGGCACATAGGTGTTCATAACCTTGACGGCATTATTCATGAAGGCCAGGTAGGCCATGCCCTTGGCACGGGCGTTATAAGACAGGACCTCGACGGGGTAGAGCGATTGCATAGGAGTCTATTGTGAAAAAGAAATAAATGACTGATTCCTTCTTATTAGAGAGGGGAGGAGTTTGTTTTCGAAAATAACATACCCAGGCAAAGGCAAAGCACACCAGGAAGACGTAGAGGAAGGCAATGCCCGTGCCACCAACGGCGGGCTTGCCAGCCTGTTCAGCGGTGCACGCCGTGATGATGGCCATGGAAACCGTCATGCCGGCGCTGGAGAACATGAGGAGCTTGCGCCGTCCAAACTTATGGACGACACTCAGACCAGCAAGGGCAGCTATGGCCATGACGGGTGTCTGGATAGCGTTCAGCAGCAGCTGGGTGGAGACACTGGTGATGCCGACCGTCTTGACTGAAAAGGGGTCAGATATCGTCGCACGAAGACTGAGTGATCAAGAAAAAATACACATGAAGTAACCTACCCATCAGGGGGAAGTAGTAGCTGGTCGGCGGCAGATCCAGCTCGCCGAACCACGAGATGCAGGAAACAAGGAAGATGCGGTAGCGGTCGGCCCGTGTCCTAAACAGAGACCGAAAGTCCCACCAGCGCTTGTCGGATCCATCGAGCTCGATGACCTCGGCCATTTCCTCCAGCTCAAGGTTGGCCACCAGCGAGTTCGGGTCGCCGTCGCCGTGGTACTTGACAAGGACTGCCTTTGCCTCTTCCTCGCGTCCTTGGCCGTAGAGCCTGTTCTGTTAGAACGTGGTGCTTGAATGATTAAAAAAAGATCGAAGCAGAAAATGGATCCATTCATACCATCGAGGGCTCTCCGGGATGAACCAGATCGCGCACAGCATGATGACGGATGGCAGACCCTGGATGGCGAGGGGAAGCCGCCAGGGGTAGGAGAGAGTGGTGTCGATACGGTTAAGACCGTACTCGAGCCATGTCGAAATGATGGTGCCCAGGAAGAAGCAGGCCTGGTAGCCACCGGTGAGCTGGGCACGGTACTTGGGATACGACATCTCGACGACGTACGCGGGGCCGGCCGTCTGGACCAACACAGCCCCGACACCCAAGATAAAGCGGCCGCCCATTAGCATAGACAGGTTCTGGCCGGCTGTCTGAAGAATGGCGCCGACGACACAAATGGCGGATCCAAGGGCCATGCCGACTCTGCGGCCGTAGTTGTCTGCACAGGGACCGGCAAAGAGCGAGCCAGCAATGTTACCGATGACGAACAAGGCTGCGACAAGGCCTTGGTTGTGGGTGGTGATGCCGAAGTAGTGGGTGAACTGGGGGATGGCAGAAAGACCGCCTGATTGATGTGTCAGTAAGAGATGGCAATCAAACCCCGTTTTTGTCTCTCCGGCCCTCTAGGAGCTTTTCTTTTCCTCTTAAAATTCTACATACCAAATGTGTTCGAGTCGAAACCGTTGGTGGCACAGCACAGGTAGCCGACAAAAATGCAGCCGTACAGCTTGATGAAGCTCGCACGGAACGGACGCGGATTCTCACGCAGCAGGGCTGCCTCCATACGCGACTCGGTCATGACATTCTGCGTAGTGGCAGGCTTAAGGTTGTCTTCCTCATGATGGAAGTCAATGGTGGGGTCTTTTGCCGCTGGGTCAGCCATCGTGACGGGGGTTGGTGACGATTGTTTTTTTTGAGATGAGCGGGATGGTTGATGGTCGTCTGCAAATTTGTGAAGCGATGAACGGGAAAGCTGTTTATATATACTTTGTCTTTTACTCTTTTTGTCTTTTTATCTTTTTCTAGGCTGGCACGCATTCTAGACCCACTATCGTCTGTCCAGGCCCTCTCCCCGGATTTTCAACGCTTCGAGAAAAAGGGGAGATGAGATTCCCCAGAAAATGATACCAGGTTTCTGTGGCAGACTAAAGATAATGTCACCCTCCTCGGTTATGCCAAAAATGTATCCGGTGGCTTCATTTTGCTAGCTTGTTGTCTCGAAATGGAGTTTATCCGATCACATGACCGCTTACACCTGTTCGCTTCCCGGTACGTGGCGTTCCGACCGTTAAAGAGACTATGACAAGGCCGGCTTAGTTCATCAAGTACCTCGGTAGGCCATGGACACGAGACAAAAGATGTTCTTTGTTCGTGGTGAACTGTTAGCAGAGAATAGGTCAACAAACGGCACTAAAACCAACTGGGGTATGCTTTGTGGGAGAAGCCGTCAGCTCAACGACAAGGTGGCGGGCGTATTTACGAAGAGTTTCGGGATTTTGTAGACTATCTGCACGTGATTTCGAGATGTGCATCACTACCCGACGTCTTACTATGCAGCAGACACCACATCCGCAGGGATGGGTCTACAAAGTAGATCTGTTGACTTTGCCAGTTACCGAGGAGGATGTGCGCACTATGCGGTCCTGGTATGAACACGTCTATGCGATGAGATCTTGTTCCGAAGTTAAGACAATGGCATGGCCACAATGTGGATGTCCACTTGGAGACGCACCTTGAAAAGTAGACGACCCAGTGCGTATCATATGACATGTCCAGCAGATATGACAAACATGTCACTGAAATGGACGGCTGCAAGCTATGTCATTATTATCGGCTCAAGTTGCCATAGGGTGAGAGGAGTACCGCATATAGCCAGCCGGCGACAATATTTTCACAAGGCTCTGTTGTTATCGGGCTCAAGCTACGACCTAGCGCTTTGGATTGTTAACATTATTCCTGTTAAGTTCTCGGAAGCGTCGTTCCAAAAGAAGTGATTTACTGACTGTAAAAACATACAACTTGACAGAATCGACTTTAACGGCTCTACAGCAACTCCACAGGGTGACGAAAAAAGGAACTGACATGGATAATTACGATAATCTTATCCAAAAGTGTTGCCAGAATGCAAGACGTCGAGCTGCTATCTATAGGTACAGCGATTATTATGCAGTAAAGTATTGAAGACAATATCTTAGCTGAAACAACCGACCTAATAACCCCAAAGCTTAACGGCGTCAAGCAGATTCACTTCTTGGATGTATGTTTGAATTATTACAGGAATTATGAATAGAAAAGAAAACTAAGAAGTGGCTAATGGTCTAGATTTTCCACTCATTTATATGGGCGAGTGCAGTACAGAGCGCCGAGTTATTTGACTGCCAGAACGAAATTTACACTGGGGACTTTACAAAAAACAGACACACAAAAAAACCCATGAAATCCGAGAAGGGGTGTTTAACGAACCTAGATAAAAGGGCGTGAAAGTCGATATCAAATTAAAGTCAGAGAAGCTTTGTCAACTTGGCCGGGGCTTCAGTACACATGCTCACACCAAAATGATAAGGTAGCACCGTCGCCAAGTGCCAAGCGTGCAGGGCTCCGGATGTGATAAAAGAAGAACTACATTCTCCACCGCAAGGCAAGTACTATTAAATCAAATGGTATAAGATGAAGACAGCTTTATTCGTTTCAGTGAAATTCAGTCTATCGCTTTTTTTGTATCTAGCCCTTCTTCGAAAACTCAACGGGCAGCGCCTCGTGAATGAACTTATCCAACTTCTCGAGCTCCTGTCAAGTGGTTAGTTGTGTGCCCAACCATCACATATAAGTGGGAAGATAGTTTACCTCTTGGGTGACGGGGTTAGTGCCAGACGAAGCATCCTTGCTTCCTTCGACGAAAGCGCGGACCGGGTGGCCGGTCGACTCCAGCACCTTCTTGCCCTCGTTGCCGTCAGCGCCGGAGCGGTCGGCAACGAAGACGGGGGTCTTAGCGTTGGCCTCCTTGCGAAGGTCCTTGAGCGTCGCCGCCAGGGCTAGTCGCTCGGTGATACCAATAACGCCGCTGATCGTGTTCTTGTTGTCAGACAGCACGGCCAAGAGGGCGACGGTCAGGCCCTCGTTGTAGCCGCCGACAGCGACGCGGTCCGGGTGGCAGCCCTTGACGATCTCCTCGTCCACGATCTTCTGTACGAGCGCCTCATTTTTGGAAATGGTGGCTGGATCATTGGGGGCGCTATAGTCGAGGTAGGGGAAGATGAAGGCAATGTGGTTGCAGTGGCCTAGTTTGCGCAGCGGGTCAACAATGAATTGCCAGTCGCCGCCCTTCTGTCCTGTGGCATGGCACCACACGAAGGTGGAGGTGTGGCAGGTTGGCACAGCACGGACCCGGAGGTAGTCATCGGTGAAGATGAGTGGGTCGAAAGGGACAGCGGCCATGTTGAATGAGGATTGGAATATTGATGCTTAAAATAAATGATTAAGTAATAAAACAAAAGTGCCAGGAAGCAGACAGGGGAACAGAAAACGAATAGACAAAAAGCACGTAGCTCTTTGCAGAATAGGAAGACCCCTTCTTAATATACCATCTCCCTTCCTACATCCGCCCTTCGTCCACGAACATCAAAATATCATTTCATCGTGGATTGGAAAGTCCGACTGCGCTCCAGATGGATCTGGGGTATGTCGTACTCCATAAATACGACCCCGACACACTGTCTGAAATGGGTCGTTTACACGATCAGCTGACCGGCTTACGACGTTTCACCGGCACGACTTCCCAAACAGTCAGGTTAGCGGAACTTAATTCGGAGCCAGGAGCCAGTTGTTCTACACGACCACCTGACCGGTTTAGGGGCTTCGAGACGAGCCATCGGTTCATGATGCCACCTGGCTAAAACACACTGACAGACGCACCTCGGCTAGAGAGTTATTAGGAGCCCTAATAGCCGACTTTCGATAGCAACACGACCCAACGCGGCAAACAAGAGGGTGCTATCAAAACCGCGTTCATGCACATGGGGAACAAAGCATCCGAACTCATGCGCTACTCTTGACTGTATGAAATTGTAACGCTACTGGCTAACTACCCCAGACTCCACGCCTCCTTCAGTGATTGTATTCCTTGCGAAGTACTAACGACAGTCACTTCCTCGATTCGTTCCAACATGCGCACGAGTTCCGCTTGCTCGTCTGGTTTCTTGAAAATGCGCCCGCCTAAGCGCGCGTGCGCGGATGATCAGCTTGTTGTAAACGGACAGAGATCCGAGATGTACTCCGTTATTGTTGATTTTCTTCGTTCTTGACTTACATATGACAAGCGGCTGGACAGCGTTGACCAACACACCCGGGTGCTTATCTCCCATTGTTTTGGTCATGCCGCACAATTGTAAAGCATGTTCTAGTATCTCGGTCTTTGCGGTTGTTAGTCAAAAGTCCAGGACAATAACAAACCATAAATAAATAACATTTCTGTGCAGCCGACGCTCCCCAACATACCTCGATTGCTCTCGCGAAGCCGAGGAAGTCAATTCCACGCGCCGGGCGTGGGTTGTGCAGAGCTAGAAGCACTTTAGCTAAGTGATAGAACTGCATTGCAATAACTATAAGGCGGCAATAGTCAATATGCTGAGTGGCAGGTGGGCTAGGCGGTGCTTGAACTTACTATGCCATGTGCATAGATAAAAGATGCGCGGAAACGGCTCCCGGTCTTCCATTACTGACAGAGGCTGAAACGACTCCGGCAGTGACTCCTTCCACGTCGAGACCTCGCGCTGCAGGTCGCCCCATCGATCGGGAACCCCCACCTGCGGTTGCTGCACCGCCTGATGCAGCTGCTGTTCTTTGCTGCTGCCCTCTTCTGCAAAACAGTAGTCGACCACCTCGGCCACGAGCATGGTCATCTGCTCCGTCTTCACATAGTCGAAGTCGCCGCCCCACGTGATGTCAACCTTCCAGTGCCGCGGGTGAATTGCTGTCGGTTTGCGCGAGGCCAGGGCCACCATGATCTCCTCGCGGAAGTACGTCCAGAATGCGGTCCGCTTTAGCGCGCGAAAGCCAATGTTCTTACGGTTGTGGATGAAGAGAGACGAGCAGCCCCGGAGGTGGCGCTGGTGGTCGGTCTCGTAGCTCAGCATCTCGTACATGCGTAGCACGACCGTCGAGATGGGCAGGACGTTGTCGAGCGCCGTGGACGGGTCTGCTAGGGCGGGGATGATGTCCTGGATGCACAGATCGTGGAACTGGGACGCATAGGATTCGTCGTGGATCCCATTGCGGCGGCTCAGGTGGCACGCGGACAGGGCGAGTACGGCGTGCAGCAGAATTGGGCAGCTCAGTGCCAGATACGGCACGAACGTCTCAAACTGGTGGTGCGGGTCATTTACGTCAAACTGGGCAAGTCAGTCAGCGAGCCAGTCAGTCGATCAGGCTACGCCCCAGCCCTACACAATCATGAACGTACCCAACAAGCCAGGTTGTCTGTGTAGTGTTGGAGCAAGGTGGCAATCTGTGGATCGCGAAGTGGCTGCGTCGGCCCGGGTGTGTAGATAGCCGACCCAGATGCCCGCATACGAACAAGAGACTGCATGGGGTCGATGATCGTGTCTGGACTTCCACCAGTCGTGGTGGAATACGGAGATTCAAACTCCAATGCATCGTGAGACGGCGTCACAGCTGTTATTGAATAAATGGGTTCATTTGCGGCGGGATATTCCGTTGCCAGTGCAGGGGCAGAATGAACTGGGCAGTTCAGTAGATGGCCCGTACGTTTTTGATAAATCCCAAAAAAAAACACTTACCATCAAGTACTGTCTCGAAAGTAAGCCCGCTGACTTCCACCTCTGGCGAGAGCAGGGCAGGCGTCGAGACATTCGATGTCGTAGACTTGCTCTCTTCTGTGCTCTCTTTGGTGCTGGCGTTTACGGCATGTATAAAGCTGACTGAAAAGGTCGTCAGAATACAACTACTATGATGAAGATAATGCCAGACTAACCTTCAGAGGGTGTGTCCAGCCAGACGTGGTTGGCATCAAACTGGAAGCCCCCGTTGCTCTCGGAGCGCCGTGTCGCAGCCTCTGAGGTGTCATAACGACAGTCGCGACTCCCTATTTCGCAATGCCGACATCGTGGTTTCCGCTCATCGCCTTATGAAGTGTTAGTAACCAGCTTCTCACAGTGCCCCCTTTGAAATGTTGATACAATCAAACGTACATTTCATATGTCGCTTCCGACACGTGATGCTTGGTTGTCAGTACTTTGTCTCATGCAACACAGCCTTGGGTAGCAGCGAAAACAAGTTTCACCTACCAGCCTGCATGACGGTCAGCATAAGAAAGCCAGCTATGCTGCGAGACGCGCGAAACGTGCTGGAGAAACACAAAAGAAAGAACAGGTACCCACCGGTCCGAACCCGCCTGTAGACCTCTCGCGTCGGGGCCATGATGCCACATGCAACAGAGCATGTCAATGTCGGATATACATCTGCAAGAATGCACCTGTTTCTTCTTTCGTCGACATTCAATTGTCTTGTAGTCTTTCGTTTGGAAAAAGACTAGGAGAACAGGGATTACGACTCATGGAGAGCTGGTGTCATATGACGATCTGGTGTGGGACGTACACGCCACGTGATGGGCCACTAGATCTTTAGCTCTGCCCCTGAGCGGCATCCCCTCTCTCCTGTACGTTGGTAGACGACATACACTTGTTGGACCCACCGGTCCAACCAGTTAAATGAACATCATGTCATGGCACTAGAGATGGTCCTGCCCTTGAGACGCCTCACTTGTGCATTCCCATGGAATACGAATTGGGGAGTACATGCGCACTTATCCCACACACAATTTCCCACATCTTGTCACGAGACAAGAGTAATCTTGCCACTCACGTGACCTACAGGTATGGATGTTCGGCTTTGGCGTCGATGTCTACTTCTGGTTGATACCCTGAATCACAGTCGGAAGAATTTTGTGCCCAATCCTGAATTAATTTGGGCAAAGAGGCGTCGTATGTAATACATACAAGAGTCGGTCTAAGTGATTCATTTATTGAATGGCGAAATCTATTCATATAAGAAAAGAAAAGAAAATACGTTAACTTTTATTCCTTTTTCTAAGTTGGAGTAAATTCTTTTAAAAAGCTAATAGAGATTGACCTTGCCGCCCCCCTGGCACAGGCTCTCGATGATGGCCAGGTCGTTCAGGGCCTCCTCAGGACCTGCCCGCGGCTGGGCCTTACCACTGCTGACTGCCTCTAGGAATGCCTTGATCTCCAACTCAACGCCCTTGCTCTTCATGGTCTTGGTGCTCTTCTCGCCGGACAGAAGTTCCAGACTGAGGACAAAGCCATCGGGCGCGTCTGTCAGGTGGAAGTTGCCCTTGGTGCCGATGATGACAAGTTCCGTCGCGCGCCGTGTGGACGCAAATGACATGGAGATGGTGCCCGTGGCGCCGTTGTTCAGCACAAGGCCGGCGTTGACCGTGTCCAGGGGGGTGAGGTGGGGGGCGACCTGGCGCGCGTAGCCGTGTGTCTCGACGACCTCCAAGCCCGAGATGTAGCGGAGCATGGCAGTGTGGTGCACGCCACCGTCCAGCAGGAAACCGCCCTGGTACTCGGGCACCTTGCGCCAGGCCGTCTCATAGTACTTGCCGCCGGGAGCCTGGTTGCGCCAGATGCGCAGGTGCAGCTGCGTGATGTCACCCACAGCCTTCTCTTCGACCACCCACTTGCGGCCGAGCTCGAACTCGGGCATGAAACGAAACTGCTCGGCAATACTGAAGATCAGACCCTTGCTGGCGTAGGTCTTCTTGTAGTCCCCGATCAGCTGCCGTGCCGTCTGCACATCCTTGGCAATGGGCTTCTCGGACAGAACGTGCTTGCCGGCCGCAAAGCAGCGGCGGATGATATCCGGCTGCACGGGGATGGGCAGGATCACCACAACTGCCTTGATGTCGTCACGCTTCAGCAGGTCGTCCAGCGTGTGGCCCGCCGTGTCCTCCGAGTACAGCTCGACGCCGGACAGACCTAGCTTCTGCGCCTCGGCAACGAGGGGCGAAGCGGTCGCCTTGGAGCGCGAGTAGATGGCCTTGATGTCAGCCTTGTTAGCGATGAGGGCGGGGAGGTGCTCTGGGATCTTGTCAGCAGTTGCTCCATGTCGTTCTGTACAAAGCTGGGTGATCGACCTACCATCGGTGGCAAATATGCCGGCACCCAGGATTGCAATTCCAGCCATTGTGTTGAAAACGCTGATATTTTTCTTGTTTGGTACAATGAAGATGGTCGTTCGAAGAACGCAGGAATATTCAGAACAGCTCTGACAGCAAGCAACAACCAACCCCCCCTTCCGCACCGGAAAGTTGTTCAATATATAAGAATCGCGTCTGGCAGCGGCGCGATGTTCGCTGTCTGGCTAGTGTCAGCTGGCCGGCTATATCTAAATATGGCACTACCCGATCACATGATATGAATAACATACCGAAGTCGGACTCTATTCTGACCCCATATAGCGTCCTTATGAGGGGTTCGTTACTGGTGTAAGTACTCTGTTATTTCGACATGTAGAGAGTATTATTTATAGGCCGCTTGTAATATGCCGTAGACGTGCCCATGTCAGCTCTCTAGGCAGTTCCATCCCCAATCAACTTCTTTCTCTTTCCCGCAGCACAAACTCCAAGATGGCAGAACTGAAGAGAGTGGCAATCGACCAGGGCTGGCAGTTCAAGCAGGCGAGCAACTTAAACAACTCGACAGCATCTTCGTTCCTGCCTGTCGCCCAGTTCCCAACTGTTGCCCATATTGACCTTCTTCATCATGGATTAATTCCTGACCCTTATATCGACGATAATGAAATCAAATGCCTCTGGGTCAACGACGCCGACTGGACCTACCGCGCCAATGTGCCCCAGACAGCGCTGCCGACGCCGGAGTCGCGAGCTGTGCTTGTGTTCGAGGGCCTCGACACCGTCGTGGATGTACTCCTCGATGGCAAGCCAATTCTCTCAAGCAAGAATATGCATATCGAGAACCGGGTCGACGTCACCGACCTGCTGAAGCAAGCAAAGGGCTCGTTGTCTCTGGAGCTGCGGTTCAAGGCTGCGCCTGCGTTTTCCAGAGAAGAGAAGAAGCGCATTGGCTACAAGGGTAACGAGACCGATGTACACTTTGGAGGCCCGGAGCGTCTTTTCTTGAGAAAGGCGCAGTACCACTGGGTATGAAACTGTCCATGCTCTGCATTTCGGAGAACGAATGCTAATGCATTAGATCTAGGGTTGGGATTGGGGTCCGGCAGTCAACACTTCGGGACCGTGGAAGCCCATATACCTTGAAGTCTATGAGAAGAGAATCGACAGGCTCGTGGTTCGCCAGCAGGTGGCAGACGACTTGAAAAAGGCCGTGATCAGCGTCAAGGGCCTTGTGGAATCTGTTTCGTCCAAGGGCCAACAGGAGGAAGTTGTCCTGGATGTTAGTGACCCTTCTGGAAAGTCAATTCACAGCCAGTCCCTGAAAACAACGGTTGGTGGAAGCTTCGAAACCACTGTCACTGTTGAAGCTCCCCAGCTCTGGTACCCGCACACCTACGGTGGCCAGCCTCTATACACGGTCTCTGCCCAGATTCCCCAGCACGACAGCACGAGCCGCAAGATAGGCCTGCGCCGCCTGCGCCTCCTGCAACACGCGCTAAAGAAGGCCGAGGGCACGTCGTTTGTCTTTGAGATCAACAACATCCGCATCTTCTCTGGCGGCTCCTGCTGGATCCCCGGTGACTTCATGCTACCGCGCATGACACGCCAGCGCTACAACAACTGGATCAAGATTGCCAAGAGTGGCAACCAGACGATGATCCGGATCTGGGGCGGTGGCATTGTGGAGTCGGACGACTTTTACGACATCTGCGATGAGGAGGGCATCCTGGTGTGGCAAGACTTTTTGTACGCTTGCGGCAACTACCCGGCATCGGCCGACTTCATGGACAACGTCAAGCGCGAAGCCGAGCAGCAGGTGATCCGTGTCGGTCACCACCCGAGCTTGGTGATCTGGGCTGGCAACAACGAGGACTACATGGTGGCCGAGCGCTGGGGTTGGACGCTTGACATGAGCGACGAGAAAGGCCCCTGGGACCAGACGGACTTCCCAGCGAGAGAGATCTACGAGCGGCTGCTGCCCAAGGTCATTGACACCCTGGGCGGCGACGTTCCGTACTGGCGGAGCAGCCCGTATGGCGGATCCTTCTCCAACGACACGACGGTGGGCGACACCCACATTTGGGATGGTAAGTTGTGACCCCCAAGGTTTTGCTGTATTTGGAACAGCGCTCGTATGCTAACGGCCGACGCAGTGTGGCATGGCAAGATGTCGGCCTACCAGGACTACAAGAGCTACACGTCGCGATTTGTTAGCGAGTTCGGGTTCGAGTCCTGCGCCTCGCTGGCCACCATGGAGCGTGGTATCACAGTGCCCTCGGAGCGGCATGCGCAGTCGCGCATCTTCGATATCCATGACAAGGGACCGAACCACGCGCGCCGCTACCCCATGTACATGGGTGAGAACTACCGCTTCCGCATGAACCCCTTCCGCGACTTCATCTACTGCACGCAGTTCCTGCAGGCTGAGGCCATGAAGTATGCCTATAACTGCTGGCGCCGTGAGTTCCGCGGGCCTGGCGAGGAGAACTGCGCCGGTGTCTTGGTGTGGCAGCTCAACGACATCTGGGCGGGTACCAGCTGGGCGCTGGTCGACGCTGAACTGCGCCGGAAGCCGGCTTTCTACATCACTAAGCGCGCCCTCGCAAAGGTGGTCGTCGGCATGGAGCGCACCATCACCAAGGAGCCGCCATACATCACGACGGGCTACCCGCCGGAGAAGCACGCTCTGGACATTTGGGCCGTCAATGGCGCCATCGAGACACTTTTTGCGACGCTTCAGCTGGCAGCCTTCAATATCCAGACGGGTGCTTCTGTGGCGCTACCTGACGGTGTGACTGAGCAGAAGGTGGAGCTGCCACCGAACCAGGCGACTGAGATTACGAACATTGCCGTGCCGGATGCAGACAATACTGTCGTGGTGGCGTACCTCAACGACCACACCAGTAACACACCCACGCGCCTCGCCCGCTGGGTCTCATGGCCCGAGCCGTTGCGGCTGCTGCACATGTCGCCGGATGTCAAGGTCACGGCCACAGTGTCTGGCGCCGGCGACAAGGTGCTGCTGACGGCCAATGCGCCCGCCAAAGGCGTCACGCTGACTGTAGCGCCGACAGAAGGCGTCGCTGATGCCATCTTCGACGATAACTTTGTGGATCTCGTTCCCAACGAGACAGTAGCTATTAACGTCCAGTCCCTGCACGGTAGAGAGGTGGAGGTGCGCTTTTTATACGACTGGGAATTGAAGGAGGGCTTCGAGTTGTAGAATCTTCGTCGTTTTAATAAAGGTTACCTTGTTTCTTTAGTTTTAGTAAATGTGCAATAAATTGCAGAGCACCGGGGGTAGTTAAGTAAGATCACCGAGAAGAATTATTACCTCTAAGAGTACAGGCGCATCACCCGCCACTTTCGGCGGCTCTTTAAGGCCGCAGGCCCATTGCTCAAGCTCAACCAACAATGGATCGTCGAATTACGAGCAGCACGAGCCCGTTTCTCACGTTGGCCGGCGTTGCTCATTTGGCTGCCCCGTAAGTTAACCCACAAAGACGCGTCGTTTTCCGGTTTGAGGATATCTTGCCAGGTTCATCGGTTGTGGGCAGATATTCGTGGATCTAGATTCAACATTAAAGATTATGTAGCAGTGTATGTTGAAAATGTCGAGTAAACGGTTGAGCTTTCGCCCAGCTAGGCGACTTGCCAGTCTGCAGATCCGTTCCGATTATTTTTCACTTACACTCATTTCTTCTCTCTGAGAAAAGGGAGTACCCTTCCTCTCATAATGGGGCAGATCCGTTTCTTGGCAAAGAAGCTTCTTTTAGGGGCCTTCTCCTCAAACGACTTTGTTCGTCTACGAAGTACGGAGCACATCGTGTTCTTTGTCTTTCCTTGTTTTTTATCTTTTATCTTATTTCATGGACTCTACGATTCTACGATTCCAAGACCCAACCGACGAAAAATGAAGGTTCCTCGACTTCTAGCCCTGGGCCTCCTCTGGGGCAATCCTGTCGTTGCCTCGGCTTGCAGACCCTCGCATGTGTCTTCAAGCGTCTCTTCTTCGGCCTCTCCGTCGTCGTCGTCATCGTCATATCTTTACACGACCGGTTGCTCGCCCTCTGGGCCCTGCGCTGCAATTTACATAGGTTATCGAGGCGGCAGTTATCAACTCTCGCAAGACTTGCCCAAGGTCGTTGGCAAAACAAAGGTACATGCTCAACTTCCGCTACGACGTGTTTTTAAACGCGGGCGTCTACGGATGCCAAGTCGGCGACTCTACTACTATCATCGCAAACCTAGATGTCAAGGCGACCGGGTCTACCTCTGGTGGCTGGAAGTCCATCTCCACAACGTTTGTCGCGGACGTCTCGGCGACAACGTTGACCTGCTACTTCTCGTCGGCCTCGACGGCGGGGGAGGGATTTTTTCACGGACGTGGAGATTTATGAAGGTGTTTAAAGAGACAAAATATAAGAGACAAAAAAAAGACGGTATTTTTTTTTATCAATCGAGCAAAAGGAAGAAAGAGAAAGGTGATGCCACGGACATACCACGGACATGGCCCGAGGGCTCACTGTCACGGCAGGCAATTCATCAGTTTGCCGTTGAACTAAATGGCAAAAGACCATTATATACTCCGTAGAGCCTCCGGCTTTATGCTGCTCGTCACATATATACCGTAAGAGAATTCTTCTAGGGATAGATTCAATGGCGAAAAGATCACCAACATGTCACATAACGTGTTTGAATAGATAGACAAAATCTAATCCTTGGCCTCCCTCTATTTCGAGGGAATGAGAAGGCCATGGATCAGCCTCTTTCAGTATTATCTAGAGATACCGCGTAGATTTCCCATTGAACCGCTAGTAAGCGTTGGGAACGAATGTCGTTGAGCATTAATGCCCACGAATAGCTTCTCTTCATCTGCCTATTTCCCACTCCTGCCTCATCCGCCTCGTCCACGTCCATGTCCGGCCTCTCTCCCGCTTCCTTGGCCTCTTCCATGTCCACTCACGCCCCCTCGGCCGTTTTTCCCTCTCCCTCCCCTCCGCGGACCAGTGGGAGCCGTCGGTACGGTCGGTACTTTCATGGTTGTCCGGCAGTCGGCACATGCCATCGTCTGACAGTCCGGACATTGAAATGCAAACCGTGCCGTCATTGTGTGGCAGCGCTGGCACAGCTGCCGACCCTCGAGCCGAGACCACCAGCGCTGGTGCTGACAGACCGGCGAAGGGGAATGTTGGTGGTGCTGTGCAGATGTGGTCTTCTTCCAAGACGTTTGGGCAGACTGGTCGCTGCTCTTCTTGACCTTCTTTTCGCCCTCCATCGTTTTCGTACCTTTGTTGATCTCGTGTTTGACCCCCCAAGACGAGTCTTCAGCCATCTTTGCCGCCTGGGCATCCATTGCACTGGTGTCTGCTGCTGTGGCGTTGCTGACATTAGCGGTCTCGGTGGCCTTGGTGGCCTCGGTGGCCTCGGCTTCCCAGCGCGCTCGCTCCTCACGCGCCGCAAATATCTTATTGGCCGCGTCACGGTGCATTTGCCAGCGTTCGTCAGGGTCTTCATGTGCTTGCTTCTTTTCACTTGCTTCTTGCTGACGCCGCCACCACCGCTCATCTGCTGCATCTTGTGCCGCCATTTTCTTCTTAGCTTCGTCCGCCTCGCGCTGTATCTTCCTTGCTTCGTCTGCTTTCCGCTGCCGTTCCCGCTGCTGCTGTTGCTGCTGCTGTTGCGCTCGCTCTTGCTCTTTTTCTTTCTGCTGAAGTTTGGTTTCTTGGATCCTGGCCTCGTCAATTTTCTGCTGAAGCAAAGCCCTTTGCTTCACTACTGTCGTTAAGTTGATCCGTTTTGTGTCGAGCTTGCTCTGGTGCGTTTCCATTTCGCGGTGCTGAACAAGGCGAACATGTTTTCGCGAAACTGCGCGGCCCTCGCGCACATTAGCCTCTGCGAGTGTCTCCCGCTGCCCAAAAAAATAACCATAGAGACCAGTCGTGTTTTTAATGCGCTCTTGTTCGTCCCTTTTGTCATCGGCCTCCTCCTCGTCAATATTTTTCAACGTCGCCTCAATCTGACGCAAGGCATGGGTGATATTGGAGATGTCTCGATCCAGAGCGGCACGCTCGTTGCCCGTGTCTTGCAGTTTCTTTTCGAGCGCCGCGATATGTGTTCGATAGTATGTCGAGGTGCTTGCGCTCGTGCCAGCAGTCGGGCGCACATGCGTGCTGCCCTGGCCACCGGTGTGATGTCCTTTGTGGTCGCCCCATTCGTTCCACTGTCGCCGGGACCGGATCGCCGGGTAGTAGACAGTGTTGTACTCGTGGCGCTTCGTGTCGTCGACGAGAGTAGCATGGGCGATGTTGAGCTAAGGGGACAAAACAAGACACAAATGTGCCATGTATTAGTTTTGCATTGGCTATGTTATTCGAGGAGAGAGTAAAACATGTGGTACGCACCAGCTGGAATTGGGCTGTGGCATGCGGATTGCCGGGGTTCTTATCGGGATGTTGTTGGCGGGCGAGGCGCCTGTAACTCGCTGTAATCGTCGTTTTGTCAGCTGCCTCTGCGACCTCGAGGATACCATAGTAGTCTTCGACAACTTGAAGGGGCCCCATGCTGTTGGCGTCGGACTGGTGAACTGCTTTTGTGAGGCAGCGTGATCAATCATGGGAGTGAAGGGAAAGAGGCAGGATAGAAATACTTCGTTTAAAAACGGACGGGTAATGTCTCTTCAGCAATGAGGCGAGCGAAGGAAAGGCGTAAACACCAAATGAGATGGATCGAGCACCCGCCGAGATGCTGCAAGTTGTTAAGCGATTGGCTGTGCTGTTTCGTGTGATGAATCCGGCCCCCAAAAGAGGCCGCATACGCGGCCGAGTCGACCACTCCTCGCGGGGCTGTCCGGGACGACAGCGTTCGGCGCTTCTCGCTCAGGCAGCTGTGTCATTGCGGCTGGAGTCTATGATCGTGCTTCGTGCAGTAAAGAATTTCAAAAAATTAGGCTATGGATAAAGACGAAGACCACTAGTAGACAGTAGACACCACAGCATAAATGACATCACCCCCCTACGAAGCAGCAACGACAAGCCTCTTCAACAAAATGACGAGGGGATCAGTTTTAACCCCAAAACGCGGCAGGTCCGGTTCCATAATCACCTTATTCTACTATACGACGTACCCAGTGCTGGCCTGGCCGTTCCAGTCGTTCTGAAACTTGTGCTGCAAATAATCAGGGCGTCGGCGTCGCGCCGTAGATCGCCGTGGTGTGGCTGACGACGTAGGGGTTAGAGCCGACAGAGGTGCCCGGCGGAATATGCCTTCCGTTGGGTAGGCTTAGGCCCTGGTCTGGTCAGGCACGTAACGCTCCAGTATCATTTCCACGGGTGGACGCCTCTTTAAAAGTTGAATGCGTAATATAACCTTCCTTTTTTAAGTTATCGTCGCGAAAACTAGAAATACTAATTTCCGCCCCCTTTTCTGTAGTTCTGCTTATTTTATACGTTTTCCTTCTAGTGCTTAAAACACCTTTTAGATATATGTACATGTAGCATAGTAGCAGGTGAAGTGACTCCTGCGGAGACGGCGATCCTTCAGATTGAGCCAGCTTGTTTAAATGTGTAAGCTCGTACGAGCCAACAATACAACAAAGTAACTGGAAACCACGATGCCAACTAAAAAACCCCGAGAGTTTCACCAGGCTCAGAGCCGTCTCGGCAAGTCGGCGGCCGACCCCTACCGTTTCCCACTCAGCAGACGAGGGATGTCACGCACTGCCTGCCCGAGTTCCTGAATGTCTCGGCATGCAGCGAAGATGAAGCGATCAGGCCTAACAAGGATAAGGCGGCTTTTACCAACCTCCCGTTGAACTCGGTACTCGTCAAAATAGTGCGGCACCGGCCGGCCGGCGCAGAGAGGGCTGTCGGCAAACTCGGCCGCCGAAGCAAGTCGCACCAACGACATATCTGGATAGCTCGCCAGAAGGGCCTCTGTTTTACCCGGGAGAACCATGTTGGCGTCCGTATCGTGAACAACAAAAGTTGCTTCGGTAAAGAGAATGTTGCCGTGGTCGTGCCCAAGATTGAGCTCCAGAAGACCAGCAAATAGACTGTGGATTTCGGCAATCTCATTGACCAAGACCACCAGCTGAAACAAACCTCGCTTCCGCAGCGTAAATATGACATCGTCGGTGAACCTCACCGTGTCTTTCAATGGACCGTAAAGCGGTGAGCAGTAGACCTGCGGAAGATGCAGGCCGCCACTGAACTCGGGGAGGAAGGCCATACCAAGAGAGTATTGGTATCGAAGCATGCCATCTCTTCGGGCGCCCATCTCCAGCCAACGCTTCCACGAAGGGATCATCTGCACCAGTGAGAAGTACAAACTTCGTGCAAAGATCCTCAAGGGGCGCTGCTCGGTGACGTACGCCCCATTTTCCACCGTCGCTGCTAGAGATGCCTCGAGCTGCTGCTGGCGTTCTTGATACCAGCCTTTCAAGATGCTAGTGTGGTGTGCCTGGCCTGGTCGACAAAGGACCTGAAGCCGCCAGGCAAGACCACAAGCGTCTCGAAATCCCGAGGCAATGCCTTGGCCACCAACTGGACGGACGCTCACCGTTAGCTGGGGGTTAAATGGCAGCGGATCAGGGGCAGGTTTTCATACATGGTGGGAAAACGTGCGCGGAGTCGCCACAAAGAATGACTCGTCCCACAGCCCATTCGTTGCAGCTCCGTGCGGAAAATCGAAAGGGCCTCGATCGAAGTGTCTCGATGCAGTCTGCTGGGAAGGTAACGTCCGCTGTGAGCCTACGCGCAGTGAAAATTAGTCCCACGTCGACCGAAAATGAGATGGGTGCGGCCTCTTACCCATATCGATTTCCCGGGTGTACGAGGTACGGATGTACCACTTCCTTGATCATCTCAGGCGACGCCATGTGCAACCCATCCTCTTGCTTTCGGACCACAAACTCGAATCTCCACAAGCGATCACCTGGTAGACCGAAGCGACCGCAGACAGAGGGCCGCTCTGGATTACACAGGAAGCGAAAATCTGGCGGGAAGAAGAGGTCATAGACATCTTCTGAGGAATAGCCGAGCTCCCATAGGGGAAACGTCGGGTGAGATTCTCGCGTTGGCAAGGTAATTTTCCAATTCAGAGCCACCCAGTCTTCTTCATAACACACCCTGGAGAGGACAACGTCAGTACGGGCCAGAATCAAGGGGCCGGGGGGGAGGGAATACGCACGACGAAACATGTTCCATGCGCACGCCCTTGGCCTCGAGATAGTGTTTTCTCACAAATCCAGTCTTCCCATCGGCGCCGACTAGGAACTTTGCCTTGACCCCGTGCTGCTTCTTGCTCTCGTCCTCGTACTGCGCGTAAACCCACTCGTCATCTTCCGTGATTGCGACCAGTGTACATGACACCCGCAGCTGGGACGACTCAGTGGCCAATAAGGCATTCCGAAGGTGTTTCTCAAGAACAGGCTGTTTGTGGCAGATGAAGCCGACGTGACCCGTGCCGCCTTCGGTTGTTTTGTAGTCCATCTTCACGAATGGCGGCCGATGCAAATCATGGTGTATACCGCCGACAAAGTTGAAGGTGCCCATGCATTGTCCGATGTCGGAATAGACGTGCTCATAGATGCCGGCGCTTTGGAGAGCCCTAATTCCATCCTCGTCGAGGGCAATGCCGCGAGGGTCAGTCGTGATTCCTGGCTCTCTATCGAGACATATGTTGGGAACTCCTGCCCGCCCAAGTTGCGTTGACAGCATGGCCCCAGTGGGGCCGCAGCCACAGATGAGAACGTCGGTGACCTCCCAGTCGAAGCCAGCATTATCGTTTATGCGGCCCATGATGACGACAGCGCGGCGAGCGAGAAAGCAATAGCAGACGAGGGAATAGTGGGAACGGTTCACACGGAGGCCGGGGCGAGATGTACGGAGTAGGTGCGGTAAGGAACGGTAAGCCAAGAGACAGTCAGTTAGAGAAGAGCAGGATGGAAGAGCATAGCATAGCTTTACCAGGTTGACAGACCTATGGTCTATATTAATAATCGAAAAAAACACGTCCAACGGATGATCTATACACACGTTTATATTAGTCGAGCGCAGTACGCCCGCATTTCCCAGATGCCGATGCGTACCTTGAAATGCGGGGATGAGCCGACTTGGGAGGGGTTCCGGTGGGGCTATGACCAGTCCTGGGTGGTCAAAAGAGCCGCTCCCCGCATTAAAACCCGTCCCACTGAGAGCTCTTCTTCATGCTCCCCGCATTTGAATCCCATCCCACAAAGAGCGACTCTTCTTCAACTTTACGACAAGAAAAACACACGCTCCCCATCGTGCCACGCCCTCCGCAACGCCTGTAGGATCAAGGCCCGGGGTGACATAGTGGACAATGGCACCAAATCCCAAGTCTGGAATAGAACGGCAGTGCGGGGTGTGCAGAAGGACGTTTTACAAAGGTGACCACCTCACCCGCCATCTACGCACTCACAACAAGGAGAAGCCCTTTCATTGCCAGACTTGCGGGAAGCGCTTCTCTCGCTCGTAAGTCATGCCTGGATATCACTTGTCCGGAGGGATGCCGGACTGACTAACCAGCTGACGAATTGCCGCAAACAGTGACACGTTACTCCGCCACACAAAATCCCACTTCCGCCGGGCGTCCCCGCCGCCACCGGCGGGGCCGGCTGACGAGAGCCGAGGAACCGGAGAAGTGCGCATGGCCCAAGGGGACCTTTCTAAGCTAGGGCAACAGGCGCCCCCCCTGGGTGTCCTTCTTGGACCTGGCTCTGCGAGCCTATTGAACACGTCGGAAGCAACCGCTTCCGAAGAACTTTCGCCGGGCACTCTTCCGGATCTGCAGCCAGATTTCCGAGGCGCCGTCATCCCGGGCTTTCCGCCACCACCACAAACAAGCCATACTCCGGATCCCTGGCCCGCCAATTTCGACGCAGCTGATGGGTCCTCCTGGCTTTTGGATCAGGATTTCGACATTGGTGCCCTGAATACGTCTCTCTACACGACTCTGTACGAGTGGGCGCAAATACCCGAGCACCCCCCGTATGCCGCTGCGCCACGAGCAGCTGGGGAGGCCGGCGTAGAAGCTTCTCCTGGCCTACACACTTCCGATGTCTCCTACCTCGCGCCCAAAAGCCACAGCGGCCAAGTGCAAGGCCACTGGTTTACTCACCTGCAACCGAATAGCGCATCCAACGTGAGCCGCGCAGTCTCACCAGGTGTTGGCGACGGACTGCGTGTTGATGAGTCTTACAGAGTCACACTCTCCCGAAGGCTTCGGTCCCGGGAGTGCGAGTACTCCCTCCCTTCGGTCGACCATCTCAATCTGTGCCTACGACTGTACTTCTCCCGTTTCGACCCCATATTCCCCATTCTTCACGCGCCTACCTTCCGAGCGACCTCGAAGAATTCTCTCCTTCTGCTGTCCATCTGCTCGATAGGCTGCCTCTTCGTCGGGTCCAAGGATGCAGCCGCCAAAGGTCTCGAAATCTTTGAACGGCTAAATAAGGCTATACTGGCTTCCTGGGAGACGTATCTCGCCATGGACGACGGCAACGCACTGTCCATGGTCCAAGCCGCCCTATTGGGCCAGACTTTCGGCATACTTTCGGGGAGGCCAAACGACCTTGTCATGGTCGATGCCTTTCACGGGACTGTATTGGTTTGGGCTCGAAAGGTCTGCATACCGCGCCGCGAGCAGGCCCCGGCACGTATCGCCGGCCTTCGTGGCGAAGCCCTGGATGAAGAGTGGCGATCGTGGATCCGTAAGGAACAGCAGACCAGATTAATGCTCGGCCTCGGTATACATGATGTTGAGCTCGGCTACATCTTTCAACATGAGCCAATTCTCCGACACACGTCCATGGAAAATAACCGGATAGCCAACCAGGCGCTGTTTGAAGCACCCAGCGCTGATCGATGGCAGACCCTATATAGCCAGCACCACGATGCTGAGCATGATCGACTCCCCAACCTCCGCTCCTGGATGGAGGGGGGGGACCAAGCGGCCGCCACGGTCGGCCGTTGCATCAAAGACTCCTCCTTCACGGCCTACAGCGTTCTAGAGAACATACATGGCTCCATACTCGAAGCGAGGCAGTCAAACTCCCTAACCGAAGCCACGAGACAGCAAACCGTTAAAGTTCTCATATCCTGGTTCTCTTATGCGACAACTGCTTCGGGGGATGACGGTGACCTGTTTTGTCTCCGGATTCTCTGGCACTTGACATTCATGTCCCTGTGCGCCGACTTCGATCTCTTCGAAAAGGCCCTTGGGCGAGGGGGTGTTGCGTTGGTCCCTGACGGTGTTGACAATGTCCGTACGTGGGCTTCGTCCGGGGACGCTGTCAGATGTCTCTATCACGCAATCCTACTACAAGAGCGATTCGAAACCATGCGAATGGGCTCCGAGTTGGCGATTCATGTGCCTCGCGCCCTATTCAACGCGGCGTTGGCGTGGATGAGCTATTTTCGCTACAACCGGGGCGGTCGTCATGAAAACTGGACCAACGAGTCGAGTTTCCCGGAGTTTTTATGCTTGGACAACGTCAACGCGGGTCTCAGCCCGTTAGGTTCGGTTTCCAGCAGACTGTCTACGAAACATTCCAGCGTAGTGTATACGCTGGCGGCTCTACTGAGGAAAATTGACAAATGGGGAATATCGGAATCTTTCGCATCCATCATTATTGAAGCGAACGGGGACAAGTGGGATGCTTGTTGATCTCTGAGCCCCGGAACAAATGGTCACGAGTGGCTGGCCTCACAGTTGGATTGACATTGCCGCGGTCCCCGCATGGCCCCGCATGGCCCCGCATAACTCCAGGTCATTCAAGCCTGCCTTCGACACACCGCATAGCCAGGTGAAGCCAAACGGCGGCGCCCCCATTGCGCACGTGCAAGCCATCGACAACGAGTGTGAAGCCCAGTCCTTGTGTCAGGAACCCCTGTCTGTGGTACAGAACGGAAGGAATCTTGTCTGAACGACACTGATAATCCGGTCACATGGGAGGTCATGTGACAACGACAAGTGACTAGTCTGTCGGGCATAAACCGCCATGAATTTAGAGATTAAGGCAATTTCGCGTACATGGCTATGTACGCGAATACACTTTTCGTCCTCTATGGTCATAATTGACACCGTACAGGCGAGCCCTTTACGCTTTGTGCCTCCGGGCGGAATAAATTCTTCTTCTCCTCCATCGGGGTCTGCCCCCTTGTACAAGGCGCAGAGCTGCACTCCCGTGCCACGTCTTATGAGGTCGGCTTTGGCCTTGTCCCGAGGCCGATGCGGGCCATCGCCCGTTACAAGGAGGGGAGAGGGTAGGAAGAACACGCGAGAATCTGATCTAGGATCAAGAAACTGGGTACAAAAATGCAACTGCTTGTAAATAGCAAATCCCGAAGAAAAAACCAGCTCGTTCTTTGTACAATACCGAGGACATATAGATAGTTGAAACGAAAAGAAAGTAAAGGGGGGATACTACCCTAAACGTCGGCCAGCTCAGTGTCCTTAACCTACTAGGCTCCTACCCCATACATTAAGTAGGCATCGCCCAAACTCAAGATTCAGTCTTTCTTTTAACTCGATACACACAGTTAATCAGATACTTCTTCCACCTATATATCTCAACTAATCCATTAGACCTCCTCATCATTAATCTTGTCCAGCTTCAGTTCATTTGTTTCAACGTTGTCTGTACTCGTTATTTGTGTTTGTTAGAAACAGTGACAGGTCGTTGTCTTCCCAAAATACCGCAAAATGGGTGTCGATCCTGGCCAGCCGATCAAGGTCAAAGTTACGCCCGAGTACATCACACTCGACCGCAACAGTAAGGGCGGCCCCAAGTATGGCCACTACTCAGAGCTCGACCCTGTTTTTGCCGCCATCAAGGACGCTGCCGACGCCGCCGTGGCAGGCCTCTGGGGCAACGATAACTGGGACGCCTTCCGCGCCTCCTGGAAGGTGTCCGGCTCCCTGCCGGCCGATTGCCCGCAGCCTGGTAAAGACGTGAGCGAGTCGTACCAGAAGATTCCGATGCGCGACGGTGCGGAGATCGAGATAAAGATCATGAAGTTGGCCAATAACACCACCAAGGACAACGTCTGCGTGCTGCGGATGCATGGCGGCGGCTGGGCCTTCGGCTGGCACGGCTCCGAAGCCGTCGAGAACCTGCACGCGGCCAACCACCCGAACGTCGTCCTAGTCAGCATTGACTACCGCCTGGCACCCGAGTACCGCTACCCGATCCCGCTCAACGACTGTGTCGATACGCTGAAGTGGGTCAAAGCGAACGCGGCGTCGTTAAACATCAACGCGGAGAAGATTGTGCTCCTGGGCGACAGCTCTGGTTCGAATTTGGTAGGTGGCCAAAACTTGGGTCTAGATATCTGCATTTCTGTGCATCTCGAGACGACTTTATCAGACTAACCCTTAATTTTCTCTCTCCGTCTTCGTCAGTCCCTCGCCTTGGCCCTCAAGGCCCGAGACGAGAACATTCCGGGCATCATCGCGATGATGCTCGACTGGCCCACCGGCAGCCACCCGAAATTCTTCCAAAAGCTCCGTGACGAGCAAGGCTTTGAGCTCGAGAGCTACGTCCAAAATCACGACGCCTCTGTCATCAATGCCAACATCCTCGAGTTTTGCTTGGATGCTTACGTCCCGGATGCTCAGCCGGACCCGTACCACTCGCCCCTTCTGGCTGAGTCGTTTAAGGGGCTGCCCCCCTCTTGTACGTGTTTCTATTCTTCATCTTCTTCCCTTTCTCTTTGTTTGTCCCTTTTCTTCTCTATTTGCTAACATCCCCAAGTCATCCAGATCGCTGGTTACGATCCCCTCCGCGACGAGGGCCTGGCCATTTCTGAGAAGCTCAAGAAGGACGGTGTCGTCACGGAGGTGCACGTTTACAGGGGACTGCCGCACTGCTTCTCGATACTGTTCCCGGATCTGCCCCAGGCCAAAGACTTCCAGGCACGGCAAAACGCGTTCCTGGACAAGGTGACCAAGCGAGCCAACTAAGAAAAGAAAACTGGGAAGAACGAATGTGTATTGTCGCTGTCGCTTTTTCGGCCTTACTCACATTCAGTGTTACCACCCTGCCCCTATGGCGGCCGTGAGGGCTTAGTCTGTTAGAATGTGGAATTCATCTACAGAAGACATGCAGCCGAACGGCTACCATGGACTAAGGGAATCAGAGGATCGGCTTCATCTGTAAAGACTGCGTTTCCCATATGCTTGTCTCGGTGCCTTTTATCAAAATAAGGATGAATCCTCAATCCAACGCAATATATTGTACATCCGGGTCTTCTTTTCAACAGGCACGCCGACGGCGCTCTCGACAGTTAAATAATTAATCGACCCCGTTCATCTGAAACAAAATAATTATATAAAAAAAAGGACATAAAATGTAGACAAAAAAAATATAAAGACTACTCGCAGTTCAACTAAAGGATCCGTCAACTTTTACAAGGTGTATTTAAAACTGTCGTCCCAGTCGTTAATGTCTTTCTTTTCGGGCTCGGTCTCGGACAACGGCCCGCGTGCCGCCAGACGCTCAGCGCGTTTACGGTTCACATAGTGGAGACAAAGGGCCTGCGCAGTCGCAAAGCATATAGCGACGGCCGTGAAGCCGAGCGTGATACGGATGCCCTTGAAGTAGCGAGGGGCTGCCTGAGAAGTAAAGATCTGGCCAGACAGCACGCCAGACACATTACCGACGCTGAGGACAAAGCCAACAGCCGTCGACCGCTTATAGTGGCCGGCAAAGTTGCCATTAAGCCAGGTGATATCGAGGCCGCTCTGTTTTTGTTAGTAGGTGAGGGTAACAAACAAGAAAAGTAGAATAAACCTACCGTAGAGTAAAGACCAATGGCTAGGCAGAAGAGACCAACGTAGCGAGCAGCCACCTTGTCGGTAACGAGCATCAAAATGTTGCCGATCAGGACAAAAAAGCTGGCGCCGACCAAAAAGGGGCTCCGCATGCCGACACGGTCCGAGAAGAAGGCAATTAAGAAGAAAGTAACGGCCGACCACGCATAGACAGGAACTGTCAGCAGCTGGGCGTGCGTGCTGGTGTAGCCCATGCCCGCGATAATGGAAGGCATGAACGTGGTCATGCTAAAGAGGGAAATGTCGACAGAGAACTCAATAACGCAGTGCACGTACGTCTTGGGGTCTTTGAAGGTGCTGAGGACCTTGCCCCAGGTAAACTTTTCTTCGATAGCGAGGTGGGTGTTGTGCTCGTAGCGCAGGCGCATGACGTTACGCTCACCCTCGTTGAGAAACCAGGCCGTGCGCGGGTCGCTGGGAAACACCAAGAAGACAATAGGCGCCAGGCAAATAGTGATGATGCCCTCAATGATAAACAGCCAGGACCACGATGCGAGGCCGCCCGTATGGACGTGCGAAACGGCCGCAGCAATGAGACCGCCAAAGGCGCCGGCAATAGCACTAAAACAGTAATAAATGGCCGAACGCATTGTTAACTCTGACTTGAGGTAGACCATACCGATGTAGGCATTGATGCAGGGGATAAGGCCGGCCTCAAAAATGCCCAGGACGATACGGCAGGCGTACAGCTGGTGTGCGTTCTTGACGAAACCCGTGCCTAAGCACACGGCGCCCCAGCCGAGCATGCAGAGCGAGAGTATATTCTTGGCGCCAATCATCTTCATGGCGACCGTCAGCGGCGTCTCAAACGCAACGTAGGTGGCGTAAAATACGGTGACTGCGTTGCCAAACTGATTGTCGACGAGGCCGAGGTCTTCGGGAAGGCCCATAATTTCAGTTTGGCCCTGGACAGTCAGTGCCTGCACATCATCATTACTTTCCCTCTTCTCTTGGTGCTCACCAAATTGTTTCTATCGAGATTCGCCAGAAAGTACATGAGACCAAAGCAGCCCATGACAGCCACATCAATCTTGAACAGTGCCTTCTTCCCCACGACTGGGTCGATCGTCCCCATAGACGTAGCCAGGTCGAGGCTGCTTGGCGCTAGGCTTTGCTCAGCCTCGAGTATTTTGAGGTTCGACATTGTGAACGATTGTGAGACGGGTGTCGGTGAAAAGACAAAACCAAAGCTCCAGACGATAAAGGTATGAATGTGTCGTGTCTGCTGTTTTGTATATTGGAAAAGCCCTTTCGTTTATTCGTTCAACTCCTCCCTTTCCAAAATTATTCGGACCATCCTTGCCATTTAACTTGATTACACAAAGATGCATACATATCATAAGGCTGCGATACCGAATTTGGGTTGTTAGATGTACGACTTCGGGCTTTTACGACGGGCGATAAGCCGCCTGTAAAGTAAGATAATGTCTGTGATAATCTTTTTCTATAAGATAACGTTTTGCGTCAATGAGCTCTTATCAACCGTTATCACTTAACTAACTTGGGCATCGGGCGTCGTTTTGCAGACAACTAACGGGGGATAATAGGTGGAGATGGTGCTTGCTATCGCTGATGTTCGGCGATTGCTAGTGGCGGGTGTGATCCCGTCGTGATATCCCCACCCCTACCCATGTAAGTCGCGGTAGTCTTCGTAAACAGACGGAGACAGGAAAACAAGTAAACCTAAAGATAAACACGATAAAATGACGATTAAACAGGCAGGGAGAAGGATACAGGGCAAATAATGGCAGCGTGGAAGATCTTGAAATTCCACATTTACGGGCAAAGATCGATGGTGTGGTTACAGCGGCGGCGCATAGGCGGCCGAGACGGCGGAGACGACAGATGTAGGCTGCTCGTGTCTCTGTATTTCGTAGCCTAGCGTAATATGTCGTTTCACGTGTGTTTTCTTGCTGGCCTTTCTCATCGGCCAATATGACTTGCCAGTGAGAGTATACATATTCAAATTTTTCACGTCTTCCAAAACATACAAAAGATTATATATAACCAGAATTTTTTATCTACCAAGCGATTCGACGGTCATCATAATTCAGCACAACAATACTAAACAACATTAGCCCTTAAAACAACCGCCAGAAGACAGCATGACCCAAGACTGCACCAGTCCCGATGCGGATGCCACCTACGATGTGGTGATTGTCGGTGGCGGCCCGGTCGGCCTCCTCATGGCGTACCAGATGAAGCGCTTCGGCGTGTCGGCCTGTGTCCTCGAGCAATACGACAAGTCGACCCAAGATGCTTACGGGCGAGCTATTGCCCTCTTCCCGCGGACAACAGAGCAACTCGACCAGCTCGACGTCGTTGAGCCCATGTTGCAAGTTGGCTTTGCCTGCCGCACCAGCGTCACTTACAAGGACGGCGACCGTGTCCTGCCGGGGCGCGTCTGGACATTCATGGAGAACATTAAGGACACGGCCTACGACTTTGTGATGGTGCTGCGGCAGATGTACACAGAAGCCATACTACGCGACAAGGTGGCCTCGGTTGGCGCCACGCACAGCCAATCGACGCAGTGTGTCGACTTTGCTGTAGACACGTCGGTGAAGAGGGAAGACTACGCCGTGACATCGACATTTATCAACCAACAGACAAAAAAGACATTTAAAATCAAGAGGTAGATGACGAGAATGCATTCCGGTCTCTTATTTTGATTTCCACTAACATATTAGCAAATACCTTGTCGGAGCCGATGGTGGCCGTAGTTTCGTTCGCCGGCATGCTGGCATTCCTTTCGACGGCGACAGCACCGAGGACCGCTGGATTCGTATAGACGGCATTGTTGAGACAGATATGCCTCTAAATCGCTCTTATGGGTGTGTGCTTCTCTTTCCCTTGCCCACCGGAAATAATAGCAACCGCTGACTCCTGCAGTGCCATTGAAAGCAAAACGCATGGCAACGTGCTCTGGGCACCGCTTGACCATGGCGGCACCCGCATCGGCTTTGCCTACACCGAAGCCATCGCGGCCAAATATCCCAGTGGCGTGACCCAAGAGGTGGCCGTACTGGAAGCCATTGAGTGTGTCAAGCCGTTCAAGCTAAAGTTCAAGGAGGTGCATTGGTGGACACTTTACACCATTGGCCAGCGCATGGCCCGCGACTTTGCCGCTCAGAACCACCGCGTGTTTTTGTGCGGTGATGCCGCCCACACCCACAGTAGCGGTGCTGCCCAGGGCTTGAACACGGGCATCCACGATGCCGTCAACTTGGGCTGGAAGTTGGCGTTGACCGTTCGTGGGCTGGCCAGCGATCCCACGGAAGGCTCTGACAGCGATTGCCCCTCCCTCCTCCAGACTTACTCCACCGAGCGCCGCAGCGCCGTTCAGCAGCTCATTGACTACGACCGTGACATTGCCATGCTCATGTCCCACAAGTGGCCCGCCTGGTACACGGGTGATCCGTCGGCCGACCCCTATGTGACGCTCGGAGAGCTGTTTGAGCGTGCCGCACCCTTCAACACTGGCCTCGGCATCTCGTACGCGCCCAACATCCTCAACCAGGTAGATAAACTCAGCCAGCTCACCATCATGCCTGGTAGCCGCCCGCCCGATGTCGAGCTGAAGACGCCTGGCACGCTTCAGTCGGTTCGGCTACAGCGCATCACTTGTAACATTGCCCGGTTTAGTGTGATCGTCTTTACGGGCCATGTCGGCACCACGGCATCTGCCCTGGAAGCATTGTCAGCCTTCCTGGACTCGGGCAAGTCGCTATCGCTGCGGTTCCATGAGGCCATTTCATGGTTTACGGTACCTCCCGTGACAGGCTGCTCACCCTACGAGACCATTGGCATGCTGCCGATTGGCAACACATACTACGATGCTACCACAGTAGCGCACAGAAAGTTTGGCGTCGACCTCAACACAGGCGGCCTAGTGATCCTGCGGCCAGACGGGCTGGTGGGTGGTGCCTATACGGGCCTTGATGGACAGCGGATCAAGGAGTATTTTGAGAATGTGCTCAAGCTATAGTGTACTTGTCTCGTGACCATTTTTAGTTGCGTGTTTATAACTAGATACTTGTAAATAATTTGAAAATTTCATACATATGTATTTATAGTATAGTAAGAGTTTCTTTTTAATTTAAAATAAAAAACTACATTAAAGTAGAGAATACACGATTTAAAACAATGGACAACAGGAAACATATAAAGCTTTACGAATAGCTACTACCACAACACTATAAAAACTACAAAGCACTCGTCAACATAGGTAAATTATCATCCACTTTATGTGATCATCACGGCATTGCAATTCCACCTCGACAGCTTGGCCTAGAAGTAAAACCACAGACACACCAGTAAGCAACGTCTAGGGCCAATAATGTCAAATAGCAGTATGGCCAATAGTGAGGGTGAATTGTGTTGTCTATGGTGGAAAAGTGCATAATATAGACCTCATCGTCAAATACGAAGTATGGCCATTGGTGAGAGTAAATTGTGTTAGTCTGGTGGAAAAGCTGCATAGATCCATAACTTCATCTCCTAGTTTTATCTCTGAACCCCTGAATGTGTGCGTCGCGTGCGCGTCGCGTGTTATGTCATGTGGTCCAGGATTGTCACACTCCGGTCTGACAAATAAGTGGTACTAATAAACAAGGCCTGGTGCTAACGGGCGTACTAACGGGCGTACTAACGGGCGTGCTAACGGCAGTGCCCACGGTGGGCGATGACGGGCAACTTTAAACGTTCAATGGGCCGGCCTTTGGTTTGCATCTGCCGCATCTACCAGGTATTTAGTACGGAGTACAGGTATCTCGACGGGCGTTCTCTACGTCAGCCGATCTTAACCATTGACTGTAGCTTGTGAAAGCTATAATGTGCAGTCAGGTTAGTCCCCAGATATTATGCTCCATCTCCTAGTGTAATCAATAAGACGTCAAATAAAAGAGAAACGAGTCGACTAATTCGCGACTTCGCAAAGCTTCGTCCTTAACAACCCAATCCCATTCATTACATCACGACACTCAATCAAAATGCCTCTTATACCCGCACGAAAAGCTGTGGCCTTTGCCGTAAAGGCAGGCCAGGACATCAAGATCATCAACACTCATGGCAAGCAGGTGCTCGATTTCTGGGCGTTTAACCCCAAGGACGCCCACGATTTTTTGTCAATGGTGCACACACGCACCATCTTGCTCAAAGTCTCACTGACGCAAGGCGACAAGCTCTACAGCACAAGGCGCAAGCCCATACTGACACTGGTTGAGGACACGACGACGCATGGCACGCACGACATTATCTGGTCGGCCTGCGACGCCGAGCGGTACCACATGCAAGGATTTGATGGCTACCACGACAACTGCAGCGATAACATGCACGCCGTCCTCAAGGACAATTTTCCCGAGTTTCCCATGGCGGCCGACTGGGTGCCCGACCCACTGAACCTGTTTATGAACGTGGCCATTGACCACCACGGGGGGCTCGACATTCGGCCGCCGACGAGCGAAAAGGGGCAGTACGTGGCAATGCGCGCGGAGACGGACTTGATCATTGTCATGAGTTCGTGCCCGCAGGATCTGGCGCCGGTGAATGCGGGCCAGCCGATGGACTGCGAGTACCAGGTGGACAACAGCCCGGAAGACAAGAGCTTGTCAGCTAGCTCGGTCCTCTCTGCAGTAGCCAACCATCCCCCAAAGAAAGCCAAGATTGCCCTGTCCGTGGACTTTGACGCCGTGTCGCATTGGCTCGGCACGGGCTGCCACAACGACAACAATATGGCTGACTACAGCTCGGGCATCTTCGCCGGCCAGGTGGGTGTGCACCGGCTACTGGCACTGCTAAAGAAGCACGGGATTGCCGACAAGGTGACGTGGTTCATCCCGGGCCATACGACCGAGACATTTCCCGAGGCGGTTAAGGCGGTCCTTGAATCCGGCGCCGAGATTGGCCTGCATGGCTATGCTCATGAGGGCATCTACCAAATGACAGAGGAGCAGGAGAAGGATGTTTTTTTGAAGTGGTAAGTCCATTGCAAACCGTTCGAACCTAGTGTCTGCCTTGCTAACAAACTAGCATTGACGTGGCTACCAAATTGGTCGGCAAGAAGCCCCGGGGCTACCGCGCACCGATGTACACAATCCGCGAGACCACGGTCAAGCTCCTGCGTGAGCACGGCTTTCTCTACAACTCGTCACTCATGCACCATGACTCCCAGCCGTACTTTACCCCCAGCGACCCGCCCATCGAGCACATTGATTTTTCTAAGCCGGCTTCCTCATGGCTGCACCCCTCGACGATTGCCTCCCAGGCCTGCCCGGCCGAAGGCATCCATCCGCTGGTCGAGCTGCCCTGTGGCTGGTATAACGAGGACATGATGCCCATGATGTACCTGCCTCACCTCAACAATAGCATGGGCTACGTGTCGACGCGCGTCGTTGAGCAGATGTGGCGCGACAAATTTATGTGGCTCTGGGAGCAAAGGGAAGGGCCCGACGGCGGCGACTTTATGTTCCCCATCCTCGTACACCCCGACGTTAGCGGTCTTGCCCATATCATCGGCATGATTGACCGGTTCCTGAGCTGGCTGCAAGGATTTGGTAGTGCCGTGGAGTTTTGCACGTGCGAGGACATTGCCGGCGCATGGCTGACCGAGCAGACTCTGTTGAAGGGGTCAGTATAGTAGACAAAAATCAGCTAAATAGAAATTGAATGATAGATATTATAAGAAAACATGTCAATCATGAGAGAAGTGTATTTTAACATGCGCAAGCATCCTTTCGATGCGTGGTGTAGCAGTTTCAGACGAGATCATGGCAGTTCTGATCAAGATTGAAAACTCTCGAAGTGACTTGAGGATGGAGCAGACTGGCATCACCAAACACAGCAGGACTGTTATCGGTGACTGTCTCAGACCATATTACTGCACACAAAATGCCCCTGAATTTGCTTAATTAGGCTAGCCCCCTTTCCCCCCGGGGGGGGGGAACGACGGCCGACGGGCACCAACGCCCATGCGACTTGCCCGGCTTATCGCGTGTCGGCCGAAACTTACTTTTAACAACTTCGTTATCAAGCGTGGTGGTTATTGAGAACGCTACTGTTCTTTTTAACTAACCTTGATATTGATTTACAAGCTCAGATGATGTTCTCAAGACGCATAATTTATCTCCTCTTCGTTGTTTTAGCACCACGGCACATAAAAAAAATAAAATCATGAAACGCTTGATTCGAACCGTCGCAGCATTAAACGTTCAAAATCAAAACACAACCAGCCGCCTTACCACTCCATTCACTATGGCGGCTATTCAGAAGAGCGGTCAGCAACCTAGGTACACCTCATTGCGCGTCAATGGATCGCGCTTGATGGACTCGATTCACTCGACCTGCGAATTTGGCAAAGCGCACCGATATGGAGAGTAAGCTATCGACCCTGATCCTTCTTAATTGCCTTCTACTAATGAAAAAGACAACCCACCGAAACAGGCATGGACCGCCTGTCGCTTAACGATGACGACAAGAAAGTCCGCGACTGGCTCATCGAGGAGGTCAAAGCCCTTGGATGCACTGTCACGGTCGACAAGATGGGCAATATATTTGCCGTTCGCCCGGGTAAGAAGAACGAAGGTAGCCATGCAAAACCCGCCATGATGGGCTCGCATCTCGACACACAGCCGACGGGCGGGCGCTACGACGGCATTCTTGGCGTCATGGCCAGCCTCGAGGTGCTTCGCACTCTACACGAAAACGACTACGAGACTGAGGGGCCCGTCGGACTGATCAACTGGACAAAGTGGGTATTATTTTGGCACTCGCGATACACATTTGGGCTTGGTTTGAACCCTCATTAAACTTTATTTAAACACGTTTGAACTCAGTTTGTACTTGGGTACTGACTCTCTACCGTCCCTTAGTGAAGAAGGAGCTCGCTTTCCAATCGTTACCATGGGGTCGGCCGTGTGGGCCGGCATCGTCCAACTTGACATGGCATGGAACTGTGCCGAAGTAACAAAGCTTGCCGATGGTGCTCTCGCACCACAGACAACGAAACAAGAACTTCAGCGCATCGGCTACTTGGGTGATACCGCGGCTTCGTACGAGGCTCTGCGCTTAGCGGCGCACTTTGAGCTCCACATCGAGCAGGGCCCCATCCTCGAGGCTGAGCAGCGCAAGATTGGCGCCGTCACGGGAGGGCAGGCCTGCCACTGGTTCGAGGTCGAGGTGCGCGGTCGCGATAGTCATGCAGGCACAACGCCCATGGCCGCGCGCATGGACGCGCTGCTGGCGGCCGCCAAGATGACTGTGGCGGCTAACACGGTGGCTAAGGACGAGGGCGGCGTGATTACAGTGGGCCGGCTGCACGCACTGCCAGGAAGTGTCAACACAGTGGCGCACACAGTGCTGTTCACGCTGGACGTGCGGCACCCGCAAGATGCGGCCGTAGAGCGGATGGTGGCACGGTGTCGCGATGCTTTTGATGCGATTGCCAAGGTCGACTCAGAGCTAGGCGTGCAAGTAGGCTGGACGACGCTGGCCGAGAATGCGGCCGTGCGGTTTGACGAGGGTTGCGTTCGCGCTGTCAAAGAGGCGGCCGAGGCAGCTTGTGCAGAGCTGCCCGAAGCTGAGTGCAAGAAGATTGACCAGATGTGGAAGTACATGACAAGCGGCGCCACGCACGACAGTTGCAATGTGAGCCGACACTGCCCGACAGCCATGATCTTTACGCCGACCAAGGGCGGCCTGAGCCACACGCCGGTGGAGTACTGCAGTCCCGAGGACTGTATTCTTGGCGCGCAGGTGCTGCTGGGAGCAGTGATGCGGTATGATGCGGGGAGGGTATAGAGGTTGTTGAAAACAAATAAATAGAGATCCGTTGCCTGCATCTCGGCTGTGCTCATATTGTGTTCGCACAACTAGATCCACATACGCGTAGAATCATGTATGTCTTTGTTCCTGCTGATGCACTAACGCCATCGCCGGACTGTCGGGGCCTGCGCCATGCACGACCGTGGATACGCCCTTCCAGGTGATGGCATCGAGGCGCATGGCAGCCAGCCGGGCGAGCGGCCACGCGCGGGCCTGGATGCGCAGTGTTTGGCGCCACTGGTCTAGAAGAGCCTGGTACCGTGCCGCCATGTCGTGAGTCGCTGACTGGGCAAAGCTCATAAGCAAAAAGGTCGAGACATAGCACAGTTGGTGACGGATGTCTATATAGTTAGAGAAGACGAATAAAACACATCATTGCAGTGTACATTGTATGACCTAGGGGACTGGCTTACATGTCGGCCAAAAGTTGGTAAAGTTCTTGGCCTGCAGGGACGACACCATGCCCGCAAAGGCCTTGGCGCAAGTGTAGCCGTTATCAAAGATGGTCGAGATGGGCTCGCGGCCGCTATCGGCGGGCACCATAGTACGGTAAGCGAGCGGCCGCATGAGCGCGCGGAAGATGAGCAGTTCCAGCGTCAGGTGCGACAACCGGAGCGCCGCCCCTTGCTCGAATTCGGACTCGGTCAGGTCAGACGTAGGTCTGGATAGCAACGGCAGCGTCTGGCGCCATATCTCGATGCGCATGCGTAATGGCTGGGCACGGCTAAGTAAGGCACTCAGCGTCATGGAATTGTAGTTGGTCGCTCGCAGGGTGCTGTCTGTTAGCGGACTAAAATATCCGTAAGAAGTGTCAGAGGTGGGTTGACCTACTAGAATTCCTTTAGAACATCAGCTGCAATCAGGCCCAGCTCGCACGCAGCAATGCAGATGCTCATGTCCGAGAAGACGTCGCTCTCAAAATCATCTGGGCGGAGAGGCGCCACGTCCCAGTCGGCCTCGTGAATGTGACACGGCCGCCCGTAGACGATGGCGTGCCACACGTGCGTGGTGTGCATCAGCCACCACAGCCGCCGCCGCAGCCGTGTCTCGGCCCGCGGCAGTCGCCAGCCAGCCGGGTCCATTCCCAGGCCCAAATTCTCGGCCAAACTGACCGACGTGCATGACAGCGTCCAAAAGGAAGGGGGCTCGGCGGCTACGTAGCTCTGGGGTGGCTGCTGCAACAACAGTAGACACAGCTGCAGCGACGACAGATGCGACAGCCGGCTAGCACGCTGAAAGCTGCGGTGCGCCACGGCCCAAAGCTCGTCGGTCGAGCCAATCTCGCGGTAGCCGCGCGAGACGCTGAGCTGGTCGTCAAGAAAGGCATAGGGTGCCGCCAGTGCGTAGACAGCGCTGCGCAGGCCGACGGGGAAGGCCAGTGAGCCGTCGGGGCGCCACTTGTTGGCTTGTGCTTCCTGTCTTTCGGCATTCTCTCGTCGGCTCGTATTCTCGTCTATCTCCGAGATTCGTTCTAGATCGTGCAGAGATAGCACTGGGTAGCGCGGGTGCACAAACCGGATGTATAGCTTGACCAGACGTGATGCCAAATCCGGTGATACCAGCTTGGCCACTAGGGTCGTATCTGACCCTTCTGTGCTGCTCTTCAAGAACAGGTTTTCGGCTGCATGAACGTCGTCGCGCCAGATAGCCTCGTCGGCTATGACAAACTGCACAGGTAGGGGGCCGGACAGCACCGGTGGGCGTAGGTCTGTGGTTGTTGGGAGATCTGTCGGTGGCCAAGTTGGCGCCTGCACGAGTGTATCGTCGACAACTTTGCGGTAATGCAGCCGAAACATTGGGTAGGTATCATGTTCGTTGTAGATGTAGTGGCGCAGAAAGTACGGATCCGACTCGCCAGATAGTCCGAGCAGCTGGTGTGAGTGGCCTGGGCGTGATTCGAGTGAGAATTCGGGGCCCCAGGTTGATAGTGCCGATGAGAACGTGGCGGTGGCGGCGGCCGGATACTGAGGCAGAGAGCCACATGAGCCGTATGTAGAAGATGGCGATCCGCCTGACACTTCCGGGCTGTCGATACGATTGCCGGCACGGTCGCTGGTTGTCAACGAAGGCAGCCGCAGGGGATTCGAAGAGAACGGCTGATGTTGGTCACCTTGGCGGTCTGGCCGAAGCACGTCGCCATCTGATCCGTTTGTGCTGTTGACTGCTTGGCAATCTGTCAGTGTTCGTTCAGACCTAAAGAAGTATGAGTTCCATCCCCCCTCACTCACCCGGAGGGGGCGTGCCCATCGTTTCCCACCAGTTGGTCATGGCAAAAAAATCGGGAGCTGCAGTCGCCATAGCCGTCGGAGGGCTGGCAACCGGAACATCGCTGGGAAACAAGAGCGAATCAATGTCAACAACTGTGCCGGACGCGCCAAGTCGCGGGAGGGGCGGCCTAGAAGGCCCAGCTGTGTCGCCACTCAGAGATAAAGTCGTCAGTGGTATGTCGCCCGGCGCTGTTTGAGCACGCGTTTCGGTTGTAGACGTCGCCCGGTGTGCCGCTTCACTGTGAGTGGCCATCTGCGGGGAACCTTCTCGGTATCGCTTCCGCAACGGTCCCTTCACAAAAGTGCATCGCAGACCCAGCTTCAAGCACATCTCACATAGTGCCGCTGTGCCATCATGCTGTTGTTGTAGTGATTTGCATTGCACGCGTCGGGAGCGGCAAATATCGCAGGGCCTTTGTTTTTTGGACCGGTATGTGCGCCCATTCGGTGGTATGTTCGTCGTTGCCAGCGTAGAAACGCGCGCGGAAGCGCTGTTGACTTCCATAGCGTGCGTGCTGCCGAGCGTAATGTAATACCATTTTGTGTTGGTCGTCAGGATCGAATTCACAGCACCAGGAAACTCACGGGGTTTGCCGTTATCGATTTCCACTATCAACGCCCGCTGTCGATTTCCTGTTATCATAGGCCAGAAAATTATTATCCTATCCCCCGGTTATCTCACCCCCTCATGTCAGAAGGGGCCGAAAATAGTGTGGTGGTATCCATAAGCGGCAATATCTCTTTATTGCCGGCATACCTAAAAATTTATGACTGATGCCTTCAACAGCGGCCACTTGCGCCGAGGCCTAGTTAATAATTCTGATAAGATACCAACCAACCTCGCCGCCCACGAGTTTGTGCAATACGGTATCGTGACTGCTTGGCCGCGAAAACAACCATTAGCAACAGTCCTATACCGAGTGTGTCGCGATCGTTGTGAAGGCAGACTTTAGACTATCCTATTTATATTAGACGTGCGTAAATAGTTGCCATGCTGTTCGACGTTAAATAATAACAGTAACTGAAATCCGGCACAGTAAGATCATACTCCCCTCGAGCCAATACAACAGCAGTTGTAAGCTCTCTAGACCGACTCAGAGTACGGAGTAAGAACTAGTCATTCTGACACATGTAGGATTCACGCTCACGCAGAGCAAGCCCGAACGACGTCTTCAAACCGCTGTTTATTGCGGATGGCCCGGCTGTGTTTTTAGTACATTTTAAGATCGGAACATAACATTTGAGCTTGCATCGCCATTTCTCATCACGTCTTTGTTGCTATATTCCCCAAGTCGGTATCATTGAAATTTTACCTTCATCTCTCGATCGATTATCTTCCTCATCACTCCCACCGCTTCCGCTCAGCTGCGATGTCAGGTTTCCCAGCATAGATGACGCACTAACAATCATTTTAAACCGGATGAGAAAATATTACAGTGCGAATAAGGCGCTGTTGGATTTAAACATTCTCCATAAAAAGGCGGTTACGATCTTATCTGATTTATTCACCGGCCATGTCTCTTGCATCGTCGACATCACCAATCACGACCTTAGTTGCTTCCTTGCTGGTGGATGACGTCGGCATGCGCAGCATCCTCATCCTCCTCGCCCTACCCAGTATCGAATAGTTTCGATGGTGGTACCTTGAGCGCCCACAACACTGACCCCATCGATGCGCAAATATGGAAACTACGCGAGCGTCTTGCGTCCGAGGCCCTTGATATCCTGCATTGGTTCACGCAAGTTGCCTTCGAGGCCAACGGAGCCTCTTTAGTGAGTTTACTACTCCCTTACCGGAAAACGTATAAAACTGGCTAACCAAATCCTTTAGATTCTTGAAGCACGTAGGACTGCAGCCACAGTGCTCGAACGTGACGACATATTTCCTCTTTCGCTGCAGCCGCCGTACGTATGGATGGTTACTTAGAGAAGTTCGTACGTACGCTGGCTAGTATAAATTATGTGCACCTAATTCTTACCTGGCAACGGCGGATATGCTGTGACAATATAACGGGGATCGTCTCTATAAACAGTAGCGAATCTTTTTTAAATATATATATATATATATATATGTGTGTTTTTTTATACTTGTAACAGCATCTCGTTAACTCCCGATTTCACGGTCTGCCTTTGCTTATACGAAGACGTTGGTCTTGCTAGTGCATCGTCACCCAGTCGCGACGAGTCCTCCTTCCCTGCCCATTCTGCTGCTGACAGTGCTGTTCTTTCTGTATTTCCTATTTTACGGAAAAAAAAAGTGTTCAAAAGTTCAATTCAAAATTAAATTTGTATTCGAACATAGCGTCCATCCTACCGTAATTATCTCAATTAGATTATCAGTGACTACGATAAGTTTGACAATAGTGGCTACTTAGGTGCCAATAGTTGTGTCTTGCAATTTTGGATTTAGGATTGCTCTGCGCCCTTGTGCAAGCGCCCTTGGAAACCTTCAAGGGAGCGCAAATTACCCCATCTTGAATTCTGTTAAAGCAGGAACAGAGTTCCAGTAACAGCGCTAAGCAACACGACAAGGCTAGTCACAAAGATAGGGCCCACGCTCAGACTAGTCTTGCTAGAACCGCTGCTAGATGCCATCGTCGTAGTCGTTGTCGAGGACGTCGTGGTGCCCGGGCCGTAGCCATTGCCGGCGGCTGCGGTAGTAGTGGTACTAGAGCTGGTGCTGGTGGTCCCGGTGCTGGTGGTCCCGGTGCCAGTGCTCGAACTCGACGGGACGGAGCCGATGGTGCCTCCAAAGACGGAAGGAGGCGAGCCGGCTGCCGAGACGCTCTGGGCTGCCTTCTGATAGCTCTCCAGCGTGGACGACCCGCCCGGGTTGACTACGCCAGACATTCCGTTCTTGCAGTGGCTGCCGAGATTCTGTGCACAGTAGAACACAATCGGATCGGTCGAATTGACAGTCACACTGAAGGCCGTAGGCTATGATGCAATTAGCAACGTATATCCGACCACGCAGGCCATGATTAGAGGGTTGGGTCTCACCGTGCTGGACGCCATGAATCCCGAGAAGAAGCCTCCGCTCGTAGCGGGCTGGCAGGCACTATTGAAGTCACCCATGACCACAGAGTGGTTACCACCAGCCTCGAATGTGAACTCCAGGACATCACCTTGTGAAGCAGAGATGGAATTAGGGGAGAAGTTGAGGCCAGTGCTGCCAACTTGGACTTGGATTGTCTTTGCTGTTGTCTGCACAGCTAGACCGGCCACAATAATCCATTGAACAAAAGGAGTCATAATGTGAGTGAACGATTTTTTGAGTTTCGTAAGAGCAGTAGACCAATATAATAAGGGGGTTAGTAGAATAGTTCAATTCCGTTACTTTCTAGGACTCGCGCCCCTGGTATATATAGTCTCGGCGACGATGCTCTCTTGACAAACTGAGTTGGTGGCTGACTGTTTCGCTTCCCCAATCAGGAGACAAACCTCCTATAGCTCCTGTCGCCGTTGGCTCTGTTCCATTTCATCGTATGAAGTACCTGCTTGGTAAACCTTACATTAAACTGTCCGATTGAAATGCGGCAGAACAGACGGCCCATTGCCGAAATATGGCGTTTTACTTGTTGGGCTGCGACGGTGTACGACGGCTTAACCTAGGACAAGAAACCCGACGGATGATAGTTGTACCTCTTCCGCAAGCTCTTCCTCGCGCTCATTGGTTTTGTCGCAGTGCAAGCCTCAATAGTCAAGCTTGGGCTAGCGGGCAATAGCTGCCGCTGAGCTTCTTATTATAGAACACGTTAAAGCACGACTGCCTCTATTCAATGTGCCTCAAAGCTTACACCAATAAATAAGCCGCTTTCCACATTGTTGGGAATGACGGGCTAAATATGCTCCTACTTTGGTACAAACGAGGCGGCTGGGGTTTTCCATGGCCGCCGAGTATGCTGACGCCTGGTGGTATACGGAGGCAATGTGCCCTGGTTAACCTTTGGAGGCCTCGTGTCTTCTTTAGGCGGAGACGAACACGCTCTTCGCGCTCGTACTTAGTCCACAGTGTTACGAAAACGGCCCCCACGGAACGCAACGGGCCTCAACAACGGGCCAAGACCAATAGCTAGGAGTGGCTGAGAAAGGCGGATAATAATAATAATAATTTGATAAAGAGGAAAGAGAAAAAGAAAGGAAGGAAACAAGGATCGGGGGGCTTTCCTATGAACTAGCCATAACCAGTTCTCTCTTGCGGGTCACCTGACTTGTTAATGCCCTCGTTCGCGGTATACGTCCCCATAAGGCGTGGGCAATAGGGGGATTTTTTGGTCAGAACGGCGGCGATTTGGTCACCTCAGGTGGTGCCCTCTGGGGCTGCCAAATAAGTGGGGCCTGGCAGGGTTAACTAACACTTCTTACGTTCGTACATGCTAGTGTGAACCTATTAGGAGCCGCAGTTCCTTATCAACATAATGCGTGTTATCTCTTTGGCTGCGACCGACTCATTCTACGATACTCGAGACGCGAAAGAATCTCATCTCGGCACAGCACCTGGTTCTCCCACCCTTTACGTGATAGCAAATGTCTACCACGACAAAACCCGCCGGCCCACGGCCAAAGTTGGGGAAATCAGGGCCCCGATCCATGACGTTCACTGGGTACACCACGCGCACACTCAACCCATCACCAATAGTATGTTTGGGAACTTCACCTGCTAATTCTCCTCTTTCAGATGCTGGACCTGCAAGCGCCGCAAGGTGAAGTGTGACGAGCGGCCACAGCGATGTACGAACTGCGAACGGATGGACATCACATGCGATGGCTACGGCGTCAAGCTCCAGTGGATGGCCGATCCATTCTCCGAACCGCAAACGGAGGGCCAATTTAAAGGCCGAATCCGCATCGGTATGACCATACTCACTCCCCTGGCCCAGTCACTCTCCCCTATGAGCCGGCCTGGGCTACCTTGAGAAGTGCTTCCTCTTCCTCTGACAGTGTACTACTTGACCGAACAGGCCGAGATCATGGAACGATCTACTCGATGGAGGCAATCGAGGGATTCCTGTCGGCCCTCGAGAGCGATGTGGTGATAGGAAATCCGTCCCAGAGAGGCCCCTTTAGTGTGTTTCTAGGTGAAGAGGATTGCCTGGAAACTCTGCCTGATGCATACGGACAGAGACCACGAGAAGCCGTCTCTCCAGCGACGAGTGTGGAGCCGTGTGGTGACGCCCCAGCACAGCGGCTCAGCCTGGTCTTCCCCGAGTTCGAGGCGTTTGATGAGAGCGCGAACTTTCTGCCAGTGGACTGTGCTAGTCTGCCTCTCGATATGCTGCGGGCACCGTCTCTGCCGTCAAACGCGACATTATCCACACAGGACGCAGCAGAAGACGCACGCATCTTCCTCGCTGGCGAAGATGCCCGCCTGGATGCGGTGCTGCCGGAGGTTGATTTTGGAAACGACCCCGTCTTGAATGAAGATAGTGTGGATGACCTCGTGAGAGAAGTAACACCCGAGTCGTTCGTAATTGCCAGCAGCCCCAGTGGCCTTCCGGCGCCTGGCCGACCGGGCACGCTTAGCTTCTCCACCGACATTGGCATCCCTCGATCCGTATTTGTGGCGGTCTCTGCAGACACAAACGTCAACAAGCTGATACATCACTACGTGATACACGTCGCCGGTCTTCTGCAGCCCATCGCCCACCCGCTCAACCCGTACCGCACTCTGTACGTACCGGCCGCACTGACGGCGGCAAGCGGACCGCCGAACCAGTCGGGGCCGAACGGGACCATCCACTCTGTACTGCTGTACTCTCTTATGTCGTCCGCGTCCTTTCATCTGTGGAACTGCAACCCTGCGCAACCGGAATACCACAAGCTCGGTGCTCAGCATCGGCGGGAGGCGCTGAGCCTGCTGAACTCTGCGCTGGAGCAGCAGGCTTCGTCTATCGACTACAAGACGCTGATGATGGCAATGCTGTCGCTGGTGTCGATCGATGTCAGTGTACGCCTCCACATAACCTCTCCCCACCCATGGCTGACTCTATAGATCTTGTCTGGATGCGAAGCAGACTTTGTGATACACCTCCGGGGCACGAAGCAGCTGCAGAAGAGGCGCAAGGGCTGGCGGATCATGAGCCGGGCAACGCGACAGCTCAACCAAATCAGCGACTTTCTCTTTCTGTTGGCGCGGACGACATGGTTCCCGACGTCGCTGTCGGCGCTGTCGGCGTCAGAATACGCCGTGGAGGAGGAGGAGGGCAAGGGTTGGGAGGAGGAAGAAGAGACGGTAGCCACCGTGGACACAACGGCCGACTCGTGCTACCCGTACATGTACGGCATCTCGCCGACGCTGGCGTCTTGTATGGACGAAACCTGTCGGCTGGCAGAGCGACTGGCGGCGCATGAGTTGAGGCATAGCGACACGGAGCTTCCGCCGGAGCCGCTGCTGGAGGCGTGCGAGCGGCTAGGCGACCGCATCCTCTCCTGGACGCCCGAGCTTGAGGAGGAGGGCGACCGCCGGGTACTCGCGTCCACGGGCGATCCGCTGGCCCGCGCAATTTTCCGGTTGCATGTCCAGGCCTGGCACCTGGCCATTATCATCTACTACTTTCGCCGCATCCACCGCTGCCAAGGGCCCGACCACGCGCAGCACGTCCGCACCATTGCCGAGTGCATGCACACGGTCGAGGACATCAAGGAAGGCGCGCTGGCATCGTCTTCGTTATTGTCGCCACGTCGTCGTGCCGCGGTCAGGATGGCCCCCATCACGTGGCCGGCCTTCATCGCTTCTTGCGAAGGCCTGGACCGCGTCTTGTGGACGCGCTGGTGGCGGCGTATACAGTGTTACCAGATCGCCAACATCCAGCGCCAGTGGGAGGTGGTCGGGAAGCTGTGGCAGCACAAGGACAGCATGGAGCAGGACGGCCACCCCGGTGTATTCGACTGGATCGAAGTGTTCCGGGGCTATGGGCAGACGCTGATGCCTATCTAGGCGGTGGGAGGGGGTGTGGGAATCGATCATCTTTTAATAAATTTCGTTTTACGTTGGCCTTTCTTATAAGATATAAATGCGAGCCGCGTGTAGAACAAGACCATATGTATAGCACTAAGATGCTCTTTTTGTTCAAGTTGAGACAACATCTTTTTCCCACCCTAGAGCCTATCTTTCACAACCACCCGCTTCCCGTTGAACGAGTTCTGTTTCGTCATACCCACCAGCATGACAACGACGAGATCGGCCGCGGAAGTATACGGTCTCAGCCACGGAGACACATGGAGGGCTTGCGTCGACGCCGTCAGCGCCGACGAGGTTGATATCCTCCAGGGGTGGTCCATCTGCCAGACTCGGGTGTGCCAGTCGCTGGGGGCAATGTTAGGGTCGAGGAATGCAGGCGGCACAAATGAACTCACCGCACTAGAATAATACATAGGGAAGAGGGCTTACCGTCAATGTCGGTAGAGAGGTAGGTAGGCATATCGCCGACGGCCTTCTTGATCTTCATAACGATGCCGGCAACGGCAATGTCGTCAATCCCATGTGGCTCGATAAAGGGAAGCCGACGGCCTCCGAGTCGATCACGTAGTCTTTAAGGATCTAGAGCATGTCGATAGAATCGAAAGGAGAGGAATAGAAGGAAGAAGAGGGGAGGTTACAGAGAGCTTGGTCCGCAAACCGCCGTGGGCGCTGCTGCCCTTGCTAATGCATCCCTCGCGCCTAGCGTGCCAGAATACGGTGCCGTGGGTGATGGCGGGCTGACACGATACCAGTGTAACCCTCGTACGGGTCCCGGTAGCTATGGAGTGTTAGCCAGCTACGGCAGTCTCCTTTCTACATATCAGTGCCGCAGGAGCCTCGACGTACGTGTCAAGGTGCGAGTCTAGGTGGATGGCTGAGATCGGCCCGCAGACGGTCTTTGGACTGCGCAGGATGGGCAGCACAATTAGAGTGGTCACCTCCGAGGTTGGTGATGCTGGGATGATCCCAGCCACCTGCAGATGTTAGCACGAAGGATAATGGGTGGACAAGCCAGACTGGAGAGGAATAAATTACTCACTTTGTTGGGATGTCGGATGGTACAGTATTTGGCGATAGGTCTGCTCCATCGGCCTGCTCCACCTGCTTGAAGGCGTGGACGGCATCGAAGGGTGTGATGGGCACGTCACCTCAGGCGATTTGGATTGTCACCTGCGTGGGAGGGAGGGGGTCTGCTTCCATTTGTCATCCCCGAATCTGCTCAAATACGCATAATTCTAGGCCTTGCTCGTATGGATCAACCTCCCAGGCTGTGTTGTAGCTGCGGTCCTCCTTTTCCCTCGAGGAACCAGCAAGGATACCTCCTGGGTCGAATCAGACACCAGGCCGGTAAGACGTCGACGCGTCGTAAGGGAACCTTAGGATGGTAACATCCACGGGCTGAGTTTGCGGAGTTAGAGCGCAGACAGAGATGCCAGAGACTTAACGGCGGCTACTTACCTTGCTGTGGGAGGCGGCGAGACATCGCCGCCATTCAGGTGAGCAAAGGTCACGGGCTGCAAAAGGGCAGGTCCTTATCAAGGTCTGTTGTATAACGGTGAGTTCAGGTGTTGGTGCCGAAGGCAGGGGTGGGGAGTAACGAGTCAACGGGCATACACCTCCCAGGGCATACCGGTAGCCGGGGCCGACGTTCTGTCCCATCACGGCTTCCCCGAAGAGGAGGAGGCCCGGACGAGTGAGGCACATAATCACGCAAAGTAAGATTGGGCCGAATCAGTTTGAGAAAGTGTTAGCGAGCTTTGATGATAACGGAAGACTAAAGACCAAAAGAACCAAAACAAAAGGCCAGGGATGGTCTTACATCCCTTGTAGCTGTAGGAATTATAAACCACCGTACGTGCAATAGCGCCGCACTATTTTGCTGTGGTATTAGATAATATTCAGGTGTGATAAGGAAATCAGAAAGAGAAGGAGACTGCGAAGGCGGGCAGAGTGCCAAGGGCAGCCGATTCCGATCTTATGAATCGGCCCCACTGATAGGCCCACTGGGTCGCGATTGGTCGAGCGGCCGATAACAACCAGATCTGGCCATGGCGACGACGACGTATAACAAGGCGACCACAGGGAGCCTTGCAGTCTGCGGGACGTTGGTTGTGTCTGGCTCTGTGTCGCTGGGAACACCAACAAGGGGTCCTTACACAAGACAGACGAAGATAAACAAAGAGCGAAAGCAGAAAACGAAGACCGGAACCGCACGACACGACCACCATTCGCAGACCAGACATTCAGTATAAACTCCAACACTCATACCATCCATCTACGGTCACAACGACTGAGTCACCAGAGCCACCTCTCAATATCCATCCATCCACCCTCAACATGGACACAGGCAAAGAGGCCGTCGATACGAGCGCGCCTGCTAGCGAGGAGTCCGGCTTCGTCGGGCCGCTCCAGGTGGGCAGCGGGGACGAGACTCACCGCGGGCTGTCGTCCCGTCACGTTAATTTCATCGCGCTGGGTGGCACGATCGGCACGGGCCTGTTTGTCGGCTCGGGCAAGACGCTGGCCGAGGGCGGGCCGGCGTTCCTGGTGGGCAGTTACGTGGTGATGTCGGCGCTGATATACCTAGTGCTGGTGTCGGTCGTGGAGATGTCGGCGTACCTGCCGCTGCCCGGCGCCACCATGAACTACTATGGCTCGCGCTACGTCTCCCGCAGCCTCGGCTTCATGATGGGCTGGTTATACTTCTACTCCTTTGCCATCTTCGTGCCCTTTGAGCTGAACGCGTCGGCACTGGTGATCGGCTACTGGAATCCACCCGTGAGCGACGCCGTGTGGATCACCATCATGCTGGTAGTGGTCGTCGGCCTCAACCTGCTTCCCGTTCGCGTCTACGGCGAGAGCGAGTTCTGGTTCGCCAGCCTGAAGATCCTGCTCATTGTCGGCCTGCTGCTGCTGTCGTTCATCCTCTTCTGGGGTGGCGGCCCGTCGCATGAGCGCCTCGGCTTCCACTGCTGGAAGGACCCGGGCGCAGTCCAGACCATGATTGTCGGTGGCAGTGCCGGACGCTTCGTCGCCGGCCTGGCTACGCTCATCAGTGTTGTGCTCCCATTCACCTTCTCACCCGAGATGATCGTCGTGGCCGCGGGCGAGACACAGAACCCGCGTCGCAACTTGCCACTGATCGGCCGGCGCTTCTTCTGGCGCCTCGTGGTCTTTTACATTGGCAGCGCTGTGGCCATCTCGGTGATCTGCCCGTCTAACGACGCGGCCCTGACCAGTGGCGCCTCCGGGGCGGGCGCGTCGCCGTGGGTGGCGGGGATCAAGAATGCCGGAATCCCGTATCTGGACAGCATCATTAACGCGGTCATCATCACGGCAGCCTGGTCGTCGGGCAACTCGTTTCTCTACCTGGCCAGCCGCTCTCTCTACTCCATGGCCTGCGAGGGTAACGCGCCGCGCATATTTAGCCGCTGCAACCGCCACGGCGTACCCATCTACGCCGTCGTCGCCAGTGCCCTCTTCACGCTGCTGGCCTACATGAACGTCAGCTCTTCGGCCGGCAACGTGTTTAACTGGCTGCTCAACCTCGTCAACACCGGCGGTTTCATCTCCTGGATTTGCTGCGCTGTCACCTACATCCGCTTCGACAAGGCCTGCCGCGCCCAGGGCGTGTCGTTCGCCGCCCGCAAGGCCCGCTCGCCGTTACAGCCCGCCGGCTCCTGGGTCACCATGGTCATGTTCACCCTGCTCTGCCTACTCAACGGCTTCACCGTCTTCTTCCCCTCTCAGTGGGACACCGCCAATTTCCTGTCTGCCTACATAGGCGTGCCGCTGTTCATTATCATTTACCTCGTGCATCGCTTCGTCTACCGCCACGACCCCTGGGCCATCCCGCCCGAGCAGGTCGACCTGCAGACCGGCTTGGACCAGCTCGAGGAGGAGGAGGAGGAAGGCAATGACGAGGAGGCGGCCGGCCGCGGCAAATTGTGGCTAGGGCGCCTACGCGAGCGTGTTCGCAGAGTTGGCAAGCCGCAGGAGGACGCGTAGAGCAAGGAGCGGCAGCAGAAGCCGAAGTAGTAGAAACAACAATAGAAGCGTCGGAGTCTCCTGCCATATAGAGAAAAGCGTGCTAGAGACTTTTCAGATAGCAAGATACGAAATACATGTAATCGCAAGCGGAAGCTGTGGAGTTCGTTTCTTTTGTGGGGCGTCCGACCGTTCGGATACGCCGACAGCTCTAAGTGAGGGATGTGGTTTAGTTGTCAGTCGTAATTGCATTGCATTGTCGTTTGATTGCACCGTTCTGTGCTCCATTCCCTTATTTATCATTCCCTTATTTATTTATCCATTGCGTTGCCTCGCCCATTTGCCTGGCCATCCTTGCCTGTTCGTCTTTACTCGTCTGCCCTTGCTCTACTTTCTCCCACCACTTATCCGATGCCTTTCAACGTGCTTATCGTCGGCTGCGGCGCCGTGGGCACGATGTGTGCCTTTGCTCTACACCAGTCCGGCGAGGCTACCGTGACGGCGCTGCTGCGCTCCAACTACAACCTGGTACGCGAAAACGGCCTGCACATCCGTAGTATTGACCACGGCGAGATTGATAACTGGCGGCCACATAACAGTGAGTTCCCAAGTACCATCCCCCCCCCCCCCTTCTCCCCCTCTCTTCTCTCTATCGTCGCATTCCCCTCCCCCCTCTAACAAGCTCAGTCGTCCAGTCCATCGAGGAGGCAAAGGCTTTTGGCCCGTTTGACTACGTCCTCGTAGCCCTCAAGAACCTGCCAGACATTTATTCCATTACCGACATCATCGCGCCTGTCGTGATGCCCGCACACACCACCGTCGTGCTGGTGCAGAACGGTATCGGCATTGAGGCCCCCGTCGCCGCTGCCTTCCCTGCCAACACGCTGCTGTCAGGCGTGGCGACCATCGGCGCCGAGCTAGATGGCCGCGAGGTGCTGCACAACGATCCGGATATCCTTTACGTAGGTGTGTGGGGGGACGCCAAGGATCCAGAGCGCAAGGTAAAGCAGACAGAAATCTGCGCGGCGTTCGCTGCCGCCTACTCCCGCGGAGCTGCCTGCTGCGAGGTCATTGAAGACGTGCAGTGGTACCGCTGGCGCAAGCTGGTGTGGAACGCGTCCTTCAACGCTGTCTGCGCCCTGCTCGACCTCGACTCCGGTACGGTGCAGGATGCCGGCGGCAGCCTCGACACGCTGATCCGCCCGGCCATGCGCGAGGTCGTGGCCGTGGCCTATGCCACCGGCTGCATACTACCCACCGACGTCGTCGAGTCTGCCGTCGCGTCCATGCCCAAAGAGATGCGCTGTCGCCCTAGCATGCAGGTCGATGCCGTCCGCGGCCGCCCCATGGAAGTCGAGGCTGTGCTTGGCAACGCCATTGCCGTCGCCCGCGAGCACAATGTTGCTGTGCCTGTGCTGCAGACGTTATGCAGTTTGTTGCGAGCGAAGCAGTGGGGGATATTGCACAAGGTGTAGGTCCGCCGGGGGAAGGCTAAGTCTGGGGGAGGGAGGTG